>VCJN01002485.1:0-257794 GCA_006384855.1 Tetraselmis striata
GAGTTCATCCCTGGGCACGGTGTTGCCGAGAGCCTTGGGTCCTTGCTGCAGGATTAAGTCATCCACCGTCCGGGGTACATCGATATCCAGGTCGTGAACATAGTGATCGTGGAAGGCGTCTGCGATAGCGTCGTGATGTACACGCCAGTGGGCGTCTCATGTGCCGGGAGGTTTATGAGCGCGTCGCCGTATAGGTCAACAGTGACGGGGTTGTGCTCTGTCGAGGGCAGGATGATATATGGCTCCCAATCACCGGGGCCAAGCACGGGCTCGGCCGAAAGAAGTACCCGGCCGCAACCTCCCGCAGCTCATGCGGAGTCATGACCGTCCGCGCGGTGAGGATGGCCACTGTCCACATGCCCGACGCCGCATCGAGCTAGTTGAACAAGATCCGTTTCCTACATGTGGCAGGGAGAGCGCACACCTCATTTCGAAGCCTAGAGTTGTTGGCCTGGTCTAGAAAGGCCGTCAGCTCCTTTGAGAGCCTGACTCAGCCTCCGCTTCCCGCTCGATCACGCGCGCATTTGCGTCGCTGAGGTGGCCAGCAGTAGCCGCTTGGATGCGGCCCCACGCCTCGCGCACCGCCGCGGCGTAGCTGCCTGACCCACGAGCATCGTTGAGGAAGTGGTCATACCGGCGGGCTACAAGATTACAAGAAGTTGCGTTGAAGCTGCCTCGGCCAAGTGCGGACCCAAGCTGTGGGTCAAAGAAACCAGAGGTGGGCGGGGTGTTGGTGCCGGAGTTCCAAATTAGGAACCTTGGGAGGCTGTCATTCATGCAGCCGATAAAGGCGGCGTCACGAACGGTAGCCATGCGGCGGATGCCAGCGCCCTTCAACCGAGTGTGGACGAGGTGAAGCCTGGTGCGCGCTCTGGCCACTGCATCCTCGCTCAGGATAGCCACCTCGGTGCCATACATAGGGTCGGGGTCGTGCAAAAGCTCCGCCAGGAAATCGGTGACCACCGGATTGGTGTCGGTGCCGTAAGCGGAGGGATCAAAAGATACCCCTAGAACCCGCTCGACCGCCGCGAGGACGGTGGCATCCACCGACTCCGCAAAGGCTTCCACCTCGGACGGGAGGCAATTGCGGAGCCAATACCCCGCCTTGTGTTGCATTCAATGCTTGAGCATGGCCCATGCGTGGTGATGCATGGTGTGGGTGTACCGACGGCTGGGCTTGGAAGATAGGAGCTTGCTCAGGCTGGCGTCCGCCTCCTCTCGTAGCTCCTCCGCCTTGCCGCGCATGTACGCTTGCACATACTCTGACGATCCGAGCGGCACGTTATTGAGGACCGGGATGCCGTGATGGCCATCTAGCTCGGGCCACTCGATGTCGGCCGGAGCCTCACGCCGCGCGGCCTCCATGTCCGCGTTGTACGCGTGCATCTTATCGAAGCGCACCTCAAGCCCCACGGACGCCTTGATGGACGTGCGGAAGGCGTGAAGAGCCGGCCAAACGTGCTCCAGGAGGCCCACCAAAAATCCATCATCGGCGTTGAAGCGCGCTGCCCCGTCAGTTACCTCCAACGTGCTGTCGCATTCCTCCACCTCGGGGTGAATCGCGACGCAAAAGGAAGTTGTGGCCAACGGTGCGCTCTGCTGCTGCACGCCGTCCTCCGACCGCAAAGGGGCGGACCGATCGTCCACGACCAGATACGAATCCGTGGAGAGGGATGCTAGGAGCGCAGGGATAACATGGTGTAGTGGAGAGCAATCGATGTGGCGTTGGATGATGGTGCGGCGCCATGCTTCGTTGTATGCGTTGCGAAGGTCGGTGTGGACGATGACGGCACGTGGGCCAAGCTTCTCGGCGATGGGCATGGATGCGGACGCCGTGGATGAGCATAGAGTCGCCCGCAGAAATGCCGACGCCGAGCTGAGATGGAGCAGCACCGACACGTACGCCTTCTTCATGATGTCCACCACTGCCCGCTCCGTTGCGCGCCGCTCCGCCTCCCCGAGTGCCACATGCCGCACGTCCGGGGCCCTGCCCTCGTCTAGCTTATTGGTATGGTTCTAAACGTTTAAGGGATTTATGTGGTTTCTGTGACAGGGTACCAATTGATGCGGTTTCTCACTGTACGATGAGGGTTAGGGTAAGGTGTGCCAATCACTTCGATCGCTCATAATTCACATGCAATCGCAGTTTCTCAAATATGTTGCCATTGTAACGGAATGGTACCTTTTCAAGATATTTCAGAATCCGTTTGATACAAAGGGTATTTTTAGGGTTTATTAGTTTTTAGGTTATGAACCTGTGCCTAAACCTACGCAAACTCTTCATAACGAACGGATTCTGAAAGATCTTGAAAATACAATTTCGTTGCGATGGTAACTGATTTGAGAAACTGCGATTGAATAATACGAGTTATGATGGCCCTCTCAAGCATGAAATAATGAGCTTCCGTTTCTAATGATGCGGATGCAATCAACACAGCACGAAAGTCTTTAATATTATACAAATACACGCGATACAAGAGCACCTATGCTATTCAAAACGCTAGGCGACAGCCACTGTCGAGATCACCTACAGAAAGTCAGACACAGTCTCGCCGACAAGTGCGTTCTCACTTGCCCAGTCTCGTGGGAAGGGTGTAGGCGATGTGTATTATGTTGGGCTGACGAAAGGACGAAGCAACGGGCGCGTACATGCTCCGATCGTCGGTACCTGTTTTTTTTCATGTTGTTGGCGTGCGAGTTCTGCCAGCTCTGTCTTACACATGCACGGCTATGTCACTTGGCATTTATTTGAACGTTTGAGTCTCATCCTTCGAAAAGGTGCGATCGAACGTCACGGTCGAGGCGAATCCCGTCCAATATGTGCTCGCAAGGCGCGCGAGTAACGCAACGGCTACCAGTTCATCAATAGCTACGTTAAAATAAGCATAAAGGCTTAGGAAGCGTCAGCGCTCTCACCGTTGCACCATGTGGACCGACTATACGTTCCTATGTCATGAGCGAGGCTGCAACGGACACACGCAGTGGTGGATGGTGAGCGGTGAGCGGTGAGCGATAGAATTAGCGCCGCGCATTGTTCCCATCCCGCGCCGCTCTCGTCGCAACCCACAGGCGTCCGTGCCGGGTGTTGGCTCACCGAGGGCGGAATTAAGCTATTTTGCGGTTGTAATCGATGTCCGGTACACCTCTTCTGGCCGATATCATTAAAATCAGAAAGATCCAATGAAACATTGTTTGGTAATTCTTTTCCGAACCCTCCTCGTACGGGATAGCCCAGGCCGGCGCCCGTATAGCGCGCGTGTCCGCGACGGCGACGGCAACGGAGACAGTCGTCCGGCGACGGACGTTGTACGGCGTTCGGCGTCCGGGTCCGGTTCTGACGAAGGGCGACGACCGGCCCGACGGGCGGCGGCCGGACGGCCGGCCGACCGGTACCTGTACCCGTACCGGAAGTCAGCAGGTAAGCGCGACGGTTATTTTCAGGGTTGGGCTGCAGTCCACTTTCCAGCACTGCAGGCTCCATGCAGGCTGCAATACTGCAGGCTGCATGCAGGCTGTAGTGCAGGCTACAGTGCAGGCTGCAGTCAACATGCCATAGTACTGCAGGCTGCAGTGCAGACTGCAGTTAGTGCATGCTGCAGTCAACATGCTGCAGTACTGCAGGCTGCAGTGCTGGCTGCAGTGCAGACTGCAGTAGCACTGAAACTCTTGATTATAGGGAAGGGCGGGACAGACAAGGGCATATATGTGGGGCACTTTGGATAACTGCACTGCAGCCCCTTTTCGGGAAGTACTGCAGGCTGCAGTGCAGTAGCTTAACTGCAGGCTGCAGTTTCTGCAATCTGCAGTGCAGTAGATACTGCAGCCCAACCCCTGGTTATTTTGGCCTGCGCGGAATTATTACGGAATTTATAACGGATACATTATCGATATATCTCAGAATCTTTGCGGAACCGTTCCGAAAGTCGGCGACAGACTCACACACCCACATACTCATCACCTCGTAATTAATGTGGTAGGATTTTAGTATTACATCAGGGCTTTAACAAATGCGCACTGTAAACAGAACAAACATCAACTATGAAAGGTTGCCAGCAAAAGAGAGACATAAGCCTGAAGCCAAGGTCGAGCATGAGGCCAGGGAGCCAAGAACCAAGGAGAAGCCAAGTGAACCACGAAGTCGCCAAGCTGCCAGGAACCAAGGGACCACCGCCCCGGGGTAGGCTATCAGCCGCGGCGGGGACGCTTGCAGCCAATGACCCACCGGGTCATAGCAACACATGCCGACGAGCGACGCGACGCGGGCGCAGGAGCACCATCACGTGCCGCGCGCGCGGCCGCGACCCCGCCAAGAACGTTGTCTGCATGTGCCATGTTGATGAGCAAGGAGAAACGGCGGCGCCACGCAGACAAGAGCTAGCCGATTTTTGGGCTAGTGTGTGTGTGGCTAGCTTTCGCGAGCTCCACCAAGAAGGCCTCAGCGTGCGGGGCCAGCGAGCCAAACTCGGAAACGGTGAAAGGAACAAAGCAAAGGATCCCGAAATGTGGAAGGAGTGAAGGAGCGAGATGCCGCAGGCGAGAGCTGCCAGAGGAAATAACTGCAAGGAGCAGTGGAATGGAGGGAGAGGTGTTTCCCTTGATAGAAGAGCGGGAGAGGAAGGGGTGGGTGAGCTGGGCACAAGGTCTTGCTACCCTATATATTCGCCCAGCCGCGCGACAAGCACCTGTCGCGTAGCCACACGATCGATGACGCCGCGCATGATATTCCAGTCGACGCGGCCGCCCTGACGGTGGATATGCGCGTGCCGTACCAGCAACCCAAGCAGCACGTGGTTACAAGGCCCTCTGGCATGCGCAGCAAGTACCTCCGCTGCTTGGTGGGCGAATGTGCCCCAGCGTTGGGGCCCGCAGCGGTTCGCGCCGTGTTAGCGGTGGCCTCAATGTACCTCCAAGGTCGCTTGCCAAGCTGGTTCAACCAGCTACTCGCCTCTGGCCAGCTTGTGGCCCTCATTGAGAAGCTAGGCACGGGCGGCACCCTGTACGTTATTCAAGCAGCAAAATTACATGGTGCTAGCTGACTAGGCGGGGCTTTCTGATGCGTCCCAGTTATTTCATGCATGTATGACTGGCGACATGCAAGGAGTAGCCACAGGAGCTGCGCGCATGGATTAGGATCCTAATGTGGTAGGATTGGCCCAAGTATTATCCTTACTCCTTAGTCGGTTCTGCTATCCCCATCTTTCATCTTCGCTCCTACCATGTGGCGGCCCGCGTCCGACCCTCCCTTCCTCACTTCGTGCTTTATTCTGTTCTTGCGGGTTGCCAGGAGGCCCCTGCCCAAGAAAACTGTAACCATAGCCAAAGTGCCTTTTCGGCATACCAGGCAGTCCCGCCCTCCCGTTGAAATTATTTGAATAGCCGATCGGCGCAGCAGCCCCACCGGCGCACAGCAGCTCCGTACCATGTCACTCTCAGCCAGCCAGCGATGGTTTGACCAACTCGAATGACAAGCGACGATTGGAGAGGTCCAGGGTATCCAACCCGTCATGGAGGGAAGCGTTGTGCCGGTGTACTTTGCGGGAATAAACGCTCTGTCACGGCGCGCTGCCACGACCAGCGGACCAGACGGCCGACTCCGGTGCCGGAACGCCGGTACCCATGCGAAGTTGCGAGCGTCGTCGCCTCTTCGGCGGTTCAAACACCGACGAATCGCTCGGCGCAACGCCCGTCCCTGCCCTGGCACCGCGCATATACGACGTGTCCGGCCAGCTGCTGGACGCTGCATAATAGTCACATTCATGATTAGGCACACCTTGCCACCTTGCTGGCTTGCTGGTTCTGCTGATGTGCACGCAATAGCTACCGATAAAGCCATCTGCCCTGCTTGGCCACCTGTCCCTCAGTGCAGTGTTGGGCGACTATCGCGATTGAGGGGCGCTGATGTAATTCCCGAAATATGCAGGCTGCAATATTTTAGCATTCCCGGGGGTCCTGCGGCTGCGGATTGTTTCCTGCATGGCAGTAGGTTAACAGCCGCCGCCGTCTTGTTCAAACCAGGGTTGTGTCCTCAGTCCATTTCAGAAGTTCTGGCGTACAGCATACGCACAAGGCATAGCATAAATAGTTACGTTATGATGTAGTCGCAAACAAGTTTCGAAAACCATGTACAAGTGCGAGCTTGCATAATTGTGGAATATCTGAGGTTAGTAATGTAGTTCTACTGTGTTTAGCCGCACGAGATAGGCTAAGATTAATTAACATATAGCCTCAGATCTGGTGCTCATCTGCAAATGCCCACGCGAAAACGGACATCAAGCTATCAAACAGTTTCGCAGTGGCATAGGAGTGTGGCCATGGGGCATATTTTGGCACAGTTATGGTGTGATTAGTTATGCGCAGCAGACTTGTGCTAATAACTATGCCATTTTTTCGCCCCCGGGACAGGACTGCCATATTGTTGTTGTCCTGGCGGCATTCAATTGAATTGTTAAAATGCTGATGTACCAGCGACACGAAAACTACGCGCGCATGTCACAGTTCATTTTGTGATGTCATAGGCCGCTCAAATCTCTGGTATGCACAACCCTCATTTATACCATCATGCCGCTTCTTTTAACCGACCAGTTCCACTATGGGCAGTGATTCACTGGCAACAGCTTGTATAGCTATAATGCGCAGGCTGCCTAGGTGAGCGCAAATGATGGGACAGTGTACTCAGTCTCACAGGAAGGTTCTCTGCTGGTCGTCAGCCGTACACTTTGCGCCCTTGATCAAGCATGATGTAGCTGGCATGATGAAGCCGAATCCAACTTGGTTAGCGTCTTGAAAGCCCGAGATATAGTAAATTTATTCGTCGGAGAGATACACGCCACTCGCTATATGCTATATTGTCGGAGAGATATTGTATGATGGCCATTCCGGTATGGCGGGCAGCTACAGGGCTTGCATGCGGCAGCAAATTGGATTTCTTTTCTCACATGTCCTTTGCCTGGCCTTCGTACATGCATCAAATATGCGCACTTCCTTTGCATCGCATGGCGTGCAGACCACCACACACGCCGCCACTCGCTGCGCATTGGACACTGCTAATCAGTGCTATGAGCACATGGCTACTGGTATGAAATATTGTTGTCACTGTTTGGCTTGCATTTTTGTTTTATCTACAAAAGCGGAAAAGCAACTGCTTTGCTTCGTAGCAATAACGCGGGTATATGACCAATGCAGCCATTGGCGGCCAACTGTATAGTGGCCTGAGTGTGCATGCCGGCGACAGGGTGTCACTGGGTCAAGCAGCATGATTACAATATTTTATGTATATGTCAAGTTGAATCAAAGTGTGGATTACGTTTCTCAATGCCAAAAGACCATTCGTGCCAGGTTATCCACCATTTCAAAGCCATACATACTGCGCTTGCGGGGGCCCGGGGGGGGGGGGGGGGGGGGGGGTCTCCAGTGCTTGAGTGTGCACACACGACAGCACCAGACGCCGATGCAGTAGTAATTATGATATAAGTCTGCTGCTCCATGATAACTTGTAAATCACTCACTGCAAGCTCGTTGTATTAGAATGCACGATATCTCTTTACTTGTTATCCTTTGCGGCAAGCTGTTGCCCACCCGATGGCTACTAGACAGGCAATGCGCCCGCGAAACTCCTCCAGCACATGTTTATATGCGTTCATCGACGTCGGCAAGTGCTGTGATGTAGATTTGCCGAGAGCCCAGGAGGGCATCACGACCTTGGCGGTGTCTCACGACTCGTTTCTGCAGCAAAGAGCAACAGCACAGCAACACGGGCTCAAGAGTGACACACTCACACAGCACAGGTCATATCCATAATTGAAGAGTCGTCAGTGTGATGGTGGTGAAACCAAACCCCCTAGTAGGCGGTGCAGATATGCAGTAGGGCGCACCGCTGTCCCCACTGTCGCCGTATTGCTTCTGCATCCACCACCTCATCAGCTCGTCGTTGCCGCTTTGCAGTCCCTGCACCGACAGCCGCTGCAGGCTGTCCCACTCGAAGTCGGTAGAGGCGTACGCAACCCGCACTTCCATCACCCGTCGCGCCAGCAGGCTGTTGTGCGCCGCAAGCTGCCGCATCCATTCATCTGCGTCGCGCAGCGGGTGGCGCTCGTAGAAGGCCGTAAGGTCGTCGTAGTCGCACCTTATTCGCGCTGCGCTGTGCCGCGCTTCACAGCCCCCGTCCTCCAAAGGCAGCGAGCTCGCGGGCGCCGCCCCCTCCAGCTGAGAGAGTATCACTTTCACGGCCACGAACGTGAAGAAGGCCTGCAAGTGCTGACTGGCCTTGCGCTCGGGGCTGACGCCGCCAAAGCTGTCGCTCGGGACGTGCATCTTCTCGCTGTCCTCGAATTCGGCACGGCAGCTGCCTGCCCGAAGTCGCCGACGCCGACGCCGACCCCGCAGCAGGGCGACGCCACGCTGGATAGGAGTTGCCGGCACCGCGAAAGAGCACGGCCCCGGCCGCCAAGAAGTGGAAAATAGACAATGAGCCGCACGATGAGCTGCTGCTGGCGCGATACCGGCCATCTTGTGTCGCTTCGAAGCGAATTCGTGTGGCGCGTCTGGTGATAGAGGACTCCCGAACCGGCGCCCAGTCTGACGTCAGCTCCCGTTGCTGGTGTGGCACGGCCGCCTCTTGCGCCACGCCGTGGCCGGTACAGGGTACTTCTAACTAGATGCAGCACTTCTGGCGCACTGCGGCCGCTGGCGCAGGGCCACCCCGCGAGGCAATATTTAAAGCAGGGCACCGGACGCAGCCCCTTTCAAAAATCTGTTGCTGAGGTGGCTCGGTGGCTTAGCTGCGGTCGGTGGCAGGCAACGATGATATAATTGTGCGTATTGTGTTAATAACGGGTTTTGTTTTCGTCTAACCACAAAGGCATCTTTCACGGGTTTTGTTTTCCTAGTGCTATTATAGTCGGGCGGAAGCGAAGTAGCGACTACTACTACGGGCGGCAGCCCGGGGCGGGCGGTGGCCTGTGGGTGGCAAGGCACTACAGACGCCAAGTACCAGGGCATGCTGTATGTGCGGATGTCGTCATGCGCGCATACCCCTCCCGGTATCCGCCCAGCGACTTTCGGCGAGGCGTAAAACAATGCCTCGGGTTTTAGGGTTTAGAACCCTAAAGCCCTAAAACCTATGAGGCCCTGAGGGGTTAAGATACACGGGGTAGGGTCCCGCAAGGTTGAGTAAGGATTACTGCTTCAGGGTACCCTTCGTATGCTGCCCTTCGTCTGCCGGCTTGCTTTAGTCATTGTTAGCCATTGTTTAGTCATACAGCTGCCGGCGGACGCAACGCGCGCTCCGCTGGTCCCGGTACTTAGCGTATGTAGTGCCTTGCCTCCCGCGCCCCCTGCCTGTGGCCCGTACTAGTACTTTGCCTTCGCCGGACTATACCCCGGCCCGAGGTACCAAACGCCGTCCAACTGTCATCATCTCACGACCCCGCCTTCTGTGCCGGTAGCTACCCTGTGTAAAAATTCCGACCCCTGAAATGATTTCAGACCCCGCTAGTGTAGCGACTATAGGCATTTTCTTTTCGGACCCCCCTCTTTAGCGAAGAGACGCATTTTCCGACGAGTCGGACACTCTGAACTACCGCGCGGTGCGAGCTAGCGTACCCCGCCCCGGTGATGGGTTTGGTTACCCCGCCCCGGTCCTTGCCCTCCCTAATTCGCCCCTCCTCGCGGTGCAACGATATCGCGGTGCAATAACTAAGCGATTCTCGAATCGTGATAAGGATACCTTTTGTACTCGCCGCGCGCCCCGGTATATGGGCCAGGACGGCGCGCCGCTTTTGGTATCCGGAGATAGCCCCCCCCCCCCCCCCCTATCACTGCCTCACCGCGGCGTCAAGCACCCGGCTGATCCGCCCCGCTGCGACTCGCAGCTCCCTACTCGTACGTGCGTGCACCGCGAGGTTTCAGTCTCCGGCAGTCTTCAGTCATGTTTCAGTCTTATCGGTATGATGTGTGAATGTGTCCCGCCAACCGTCTGTTCGGCCAGCCGTCGCTGCGCGTAGCGCCGCACGTTGCATCGTCTGCTCCCCGGCCCCTGGTCTGCTGTACTAGCGGTTAACATTCGGCTGCCCACCCAACCCCTACTAAGGATTAGTACCTCCGCCCCGCGCTGTCATCCAAACAGCGCGGCCCGGGGATGCCGCGATAATTCAAACGTGTATTACAAAATAAACGGTCTCTCCCACGACCGACCCCGCACGATACCCACCGCGTGGCGTGGGCTGCCGCAGTCAACATCTCTCAGAACACAGGATGACGCCAGACCACGCCGATTTATTATGGAACGAAATAGATGGAGCGTTTAGACGCACAAATAGTTGGAAGGTTGGAGCGATTAGAACTCACCAACCTCGTTATTTCATCCAGTGTGGTCACAGCCTGTAATACAAAATGTGCGATTTTCTAATCAATCAATACCCAACCCTTGGCGAACCAGGGGGTCCACAGCAACGAACGATGGATCACCTCAAACCTGGCCGTCAGCCTGCTGCGTCCCAAATCGCCATGTTGCTGGCAATGTGCATTCCGTGCGTTTTGTCCCTCGCCAGCGCAGCACGGGTTCCTCATCTATCCCCTGCTCAGCCTTCATGGCACGCAGAGCTGCCCGCCAATAGTGCATGTGCACCTCACACCGCTGAGCAGCCACTGCACGCATCCACTGCGGCCATCGACCGTCGTGATGTGCAGCTCAACATGTCAGGAACCAAACTGCGGTTCCTGGGCTTAGGTGCGTCGCCCCTCACCCTTCCATTCAATGCGCCACCCGCTTCATTGTCGTCTAAGTAGAATTAGTAACATGCGTGAGGTTGCACATCAAGGCAAGACAGATGATATCCTGGCAGAAACACACGGTAGTCAACGACCCCCCCCCCCCCCCCCTCTTCTCACTCAATCTGGCATGCTGTGACACCACCCCGCAGTTTGTTGCTCGTGCTCGCTGGCTCCCAGATTGAGGGGCAACATTTGTTTGGGGGATTTGGCAGCGTGTCTTTGCATTGTAGGTGTTACTTATACCGAAAGGCGCTGGCATGCCCCCGCAGGATCTGGCACCACCGCTACTCATGGCCTTATGAACCTGTTCTGCGAGTATGGCATTCCATCGATCCACTATTGGGACACATGCCATCTGGACAGGGCCACAGGAGAGCTGCATGCCCACCTGATGGACTCTGTGTGGTGCTTGACAAAGGCGGGGCACGCGTGCGAGCTGGCAAAGGGAATAAACGCGGGCAAGTGCACGGTGGGCGCAGCGAGGGAGCTGATACAGCGGAACCTGCAGAATCTGCTCCGGCATGGGTCTGCGCAGGTGTGCATCTTGGCTATTTGACAAAGGGCTGTCGTGCGCTTCATTTCAACAATCCCTTGGCAGTCCAACCTGGATAATTCGATGACCTGATAGCCTCCCACGTATCATTTGCGCAGGCCTTGTTCGACTTTCCATTTCCAGAGCTAGCGGAGCCCTTGGCGGCGATGGTTCCCGATGCCCTGGTGGTGCAAAGCTTGAGGGACGGTAATGTGTGGACAGGGAATCGATACAGCGACCATGTGAACACACCTATATGCAGGTAGACCATCCATTCCGTGATGTATTGTAGGTCACTAGTGCCTGCTGAAAGAAAGAAGCGTGCATGACACAGCGTCGTATGGGAGCATTATTGAAAGTACTCTGCTAACGCACCAAACGTGTGCGTGCTTCACTTCACCCCGGCGCAGGGATGGGATGCATAACGCGTTGGACCTGTTCAACTGCCGGCAAGACACCGAGCCCTGCAGCAGACTTCCGAACATGCGCGAGCTGGAGCCGTCCGGCCATAACCAGATTGCGCAACATTCCTTCTATGAGCGAAATGCCGACATCCGGTCGCTGTTCCCCAAGCGCAATATTCACGAGGTGAGCTCAGTTTCCGGGTGGTGTCACTGTCATGGCAATGTGGGATTCATACCAAACATGCGGCCCGGCATCACAGCCTTTCCTCACATACATGTGTGCATCAGCCTGATCTCTGCGCTCGTTTGTCAGGCGTGCGCATGGGACGACAGTTTCACGAGTGTGGAGATCCAGCTCCGCAATATGGGATATCGGCGAGTGTCTGGCAGCTCTGCGCTGTTCACAGACAGCAACCAGCCTCAGCCCAGCGTGCCAATGTGGCGCATCAGCCAAATAGAACAAAATCTCGAGGTTATTCAGGCTGTCGAGCAAGCAAACGGAGAGTCGCCCGGTTGAGAATATACGGTCTTACAAGGTACATCCGCAATTGCCAGAGTATCAAGCTCTTATTTAACGTACTTATTGTTGAGATGTCTGGTGGGCTTGTGGCGTTCGATGCCGAGGTGATGCTGGAGGCCGTGAGAGGCGCTTGCGAGCTATTATGACTTGATGATTGATGATTCACGGGCAAAGTATCAAATATCATCCCGTTGGTGCCGGCGCACCTCTGAAAAACACATTTTTTTCTCAGCGCAATAAAGGAGGCTTTGGACCTCTATGTGGTGATAAATTATTTGAGCTATCTTTTTGCTTTGCTGGGCTATAGAGGCAGACGAATTCAGCAAAATTCGGATTCAGGGAATCGTTCTTCATACGATGGAGCTTCATAGTATTTACGACGGCTTGACTGCTTTTCAAATGTTTAGTCCCAGTCCGATCTAAATTTGGAATAGTTAATGGCCAGTAATGATTACTTATTTATTTTGTGTGAAATCCTTGTACCTGTGGTTGCAACGGCGCACTGCCTGTCCTCACCACACGGTACGCTTAGGCTCTCCCGATTAATTACGCTGTCCCGGTCTAGCCAACGCTTTCGTCCCGGAAATTCGACGGCCCGGGGGGGGGGGGGGGGGGCTATTCTGGCGGGAAACTTTGTCAAGCACTGAGCAAGTAATTTAGCGAGAGCCCCAACCGCTGATGAGTCCGCGCATATTACCGCGCGCGCGTCGTCATCGCCACTGATGTGAGGCCTGGATGTCGTAAATAAAGGGCTTTCCAGGTCCTGAGTAGCCATTAGCTACCGGTGCTAATCCTTATTCTTCTCGAGCCGCCACAACACGCAACCGCGCGGAGCGCGCTAAAGTACCCGGTCCAGGCCCTCCCAGCCTCCCTGCGCCCTTCGCGGGACCCGTGTGGCTTTGAGTCCCACCCGCACAGCTAAGGCATACACGCCCAGCTGCGCGATGCAACGATATCGCGGTGCAACGATATGTCGCTGCAAATATCCCGCAGCCCTATACCCAACTGTAACATTCCGCGCAGTCGCCAGGCGCGAGCAGGCAGGAGTTCAATAATTCAAAGAGCAGATAGCGTATTACGTTCGCGCTCACGCTGATTTTCAAGTATTGTGAACAGCCGTCCTCTACCCTCGGTCGCCCTTGTGTAGTACTGCCACCATTCGGCGACAGTCCGGACCATGCTTTGGATAACTGACACTACCAAGCAATTAAGTCGCAGAACAAAGGTGCCAAAGCGAGCGAGTGTTCCCATGAATGCTGGGCCCATGAAGGAATTTCTATATTTTCTTGTCATATTGGCGACGATGTGATATAGATATCCAATGTATATATAGTTAAGAAATACAAGGGGGGGGGGGGGGGGTCGGCGGTGCAGGGGGGGCGTCTTTCCAAAGGTATATACGGACCATGCCTACTATATATCTCTATACATGGACGATGGTGGGTGATAACAACTACCGCATTTGTAACGACTTGGCGTTGACACGATCTAGCGCGACTAACACTGGCGTGCGTGACTTCGTGGTTCCCTTGTCTCCTTCTTGGTTCTTGGCTCCCTGTCCTCCTGCTCGACTTTGGTTTCATGCTTGTGTCTCTCTTTTGCTGGCAACCTTTCATAGTTGCTGTTAGTTATGTTTGTAGTGCGCTTTTGTGAAAGCCCTTATGTAATTACCTTAACACTGGCGTGCGCTGCTCGGGGCATACTGTCATCTGTCCAAGGTTGATGAAAACACGCAAGCCATTAACGATAACGGGTGATAATTGAAAAATATCTACCTCATATGTAACGATTATTTGACATTGACACGCCATATCGTTACTAACATGTAGTGAGCTTGGGGTATACTACGCTAGGCTGCCAGCATGTCTCGTAATTACGATGTAATGGCCCGTAATCGTTATTTTCCCACGGAATGGGCTTGTAATTGCCGTATCTACCGTGTAATCGCCACTTTTTTGCTGGGCTCTGTAGTCGCACTGGCGTGCCCGGCTGCCCGCGGGCCGTAATTCAAGGCCACTAGTAGCATGTGCCATCCTCACAATACATTGGGCCCACATCACGGCTCGCGCGGCAACCCGTAACCTTTGGCACTTTCGCCACACTGTACTTTAACGCCTCAACACAGGCTCCGTGACGACGCCGCAACGGCCAACGGCCTCAAACCGCCGGCTGAATTGTTGCAAGTCCAGCGGAGGACACTTTACCATGCATCGCGGCAGCCGGAGCGCCAATGACTATCTCCTACCCACCACCCCGCCCCTGCGAGCCGCCGGCGCCGAGTAGTGGTGTGCCATCGGGCGTCGCAACTCCAAGCGCCGTATTCCTGAGGGCTGGACGCCTGCCCACGGCTAACTGTAGGGTACCGGTATCGGCACATTAGCAGCCCTCGCCGCGGCCCGCATAACTGTATGCTTACGCAACGCGCCGGAATAGTCACTTGGCCATCACCGCCCAGCCCACGCCCGCCGCTCGTGGGGCGACCATACATGGTTCGGTCACTCAAAGCCCGGCACAACGTCTCGAGGATACTAAAGCATGCCGCCACGGTGGTTTTCGCCATCATCCAGGCGGAGCATGGCCGAAGCTTGTCAAGTGAGCGCGGGCGAGTCACATTGCGCACTCGACTTTCTGCCTAACCTCGACCCTCCTCCTCTCGCAGTCAAAGTGATCCCTGGACCAGATCCGGCATCCGCCCTAGTCAAACTTCAGAATCCGGCAGTATATAACCATATCTAAGTTCCTGCCGGACGGTCAGAAAATGTGTCGACCCCTTGTGTGATCTGTGGTGTGTGCATGTGTATTGTGTCCGGTTCTTGGCGATGCGTACGTGCGCTGCGCCGCTGAGCGACTCAACGACCTACCCCCCGCGTACGGCCGATGCACGGCCTGCGACAACCCCCTCCGTGATTGACGGTCGACTAGTTTTTGACCGTTCTGTAGACCTGGCTTGTGCCGCGGCACATGACTGGACTGGCGTGTAATTCATTTGCTTTGCCTATGATCGCTCGGTCTGTGGGACTGCATCGCTGCAATGTTGTGCGCGGCACTGAGCATCGGATAGTATGGAATGGGGTCATGTTTGAATTACATGGATGCGCTGCAAGCAGCTTGTATTGACTAAATATCTAGCTGCCTGGTTGCTTACGCCGGTGCGCCATGCGCTCTGCTGCCGAATCTGTGCCAGCCCCCAAAACACCAACATGCGCGAATGCGATAGATAACCATTTCATGCACCATGTGGAGCAAAGGATCAGGAATACTGTGAGAGACATTGAGGGTCGACTAGTTTTTGACCGTTCCGTAGACCTGGCTTGTGCCGCGGCACATGACTGGACTGGCGTGTAGTTCATTTGCGTTGCCTATGATCGCTCGGTCTGTGGGACTACATCGCTGCAATGTTGTGTGCGCACTCGTCGAAATGTGGTCCGCTTAACCCCGCTCACCAAATAGTAAGCTCGAGTAAGCGCATGTATGTAGCAAGCTTAACCCCCGCTTAATAGTAACCACTCGTCGAAACGGGGTCCGCTTAACCGCGCTTAACGACTACCAGGCGCGAGTAGTCGCCTGTATATATCGCGCCTAACGTTTGGCGTCACAGTACTTTAAACTTGGCGGTAAGGATGAGTACGGCAGCGGAGCCCTGCATCAAAGTACTATAGCGAGTAGCGGGTACTCGGTAGTCACGAGTGCACAAAGTACGAGACGAGTACACGAGTCACTGTACTTTACGGGAATCGCCGCCCTTCATATCTGCTATTAGGCGCGCGCCTCCTCACGAGTACGCGCGGAAGATACCCGCGTGATGAGCGACGAGTGATGATGACGAGCAGGTGGGGCAGTACGGTACTGGTCGATACACAACAAAGGCTGCAAAAATGCATTACACGGTAGTCACGGTTGGTTTTGTGATTTAATAAAGGTGAGGTGCCATGCTGGATCAGCGGCCAATGAGCGTCGAGCTTCGGGATGTGGTTAAGCGGACATGGGCGCGCCTACTCCTAGCTGGCAAATTTAACGTCAAGGCACCGGACATTTTCGGATTTATGGCGGAGGGGTCGGCAACTGCATAAAGTATTAGGGAAATACTAGAAATCTAATTACAATGGGTCTACTACCGCCCCCGGCCCGTGCCCGCCCCCCCTGGCCTGCGGCCGGCTGGCTCCGCTGCCGCCGGCCTCTTCCTGGCGCCGGCACGTGGTGTTATGCCCGCTGTCGGCTCGGGTGCTGACTGCCCCTTGTTGCCCGCAGATACTTCTGCGGGCATGCTATTCATGGCAGCTGCTGCCATCTGCTGCGCCCCGCGGCTAGGGAGCTTGTTTGGCGGGGCTAGCATGATGCCGCCGCGCGCTCCCGTTGCGCTTGCTTCCTCTGGCGTCCAGCCTGCATCCTCGCAGTAGCGTCCTGAAGCGCCGGGGATCTAGCCGCACGGGGAACATGAGCTCGTCGAGCGAGCGGGGGAGGGGGGCTGTAGCCGGTAGACAGGTCTTGCACCGGAGTGCCGTTCTGGTCGATTCCGGACTGCGGTAGTGATGAAAGAAAAAACACTTAGTCGCCGACACTCGCTCGGGCAGCGACAACATCAGCAGCTAGCTACACGATGAGCAGGTAAACCGGCCGGCAAGCGCACCTTTGCACTAGGGATGCAAAGAACCCTTGCTGCATGCGTCGGCTTCGTCGATTTAAGCAAGGCAGCTTGCTCCTCCTCCACGGTCAATTAGGGTGGGCAGACGGGCCGTTCAGCTTGACCAGTCAAAAACGCTCGACGTGTCATCGGCGCTGACTGTCGTGAGGTAGTAGCGCAGGGGCGGGCCGCGCGGGGGCTCGCGTGCTCCTCTCGGCAGCATGATATCTTCCCACGACGCGTCATCCGTCCCGGCAGCGGCATGGGAGGTGCTAACGGAGGCCATGGTGGCACGGGGGGCGAGCAGGGCGATATGCTCTTCATGCGAAGCGGTCAGCATAAATAGGCGAAGAGGAAGTGCCGAAGAGTGAAAGTGCGCGCGCGGCTGGTGGCTCATCACGTACTTTATATCATTGCATCAGTCTCGAGTAGTAATGGTACCTCGGTACCCAGGGCGTCACAATAACATTATCAATGACACTACGAATGCATCTGCTGTTGTATGTAATGCACAACGCGTTTCACATTAGTCTTATTGCTGAACAGATTACAGGCATATCAACATACATACCACAAATGACATTAAATTCACAAAAGAAAAGATGTGTATAACGGCAAAGACAAATGCAAACTTTTGTGTCAACATCGGTTGACAATACTTGCTCGCGACGATACTGCAGTACACCGCGGCATCCATGCGTAACATTGACCCATGTTGTCAGTATCAAAAAACAAATGTTGTGAGTGTGTCAGGAAAATTAGTGAAGCAGGCATGTGCAAGCATAATGCAGATTGGCCATGTTTTGTAAGATAGTATTGCTTAACATTACATTTGGAAACCCCAGACCCAACCGACGCCTATATGTATCATGCGCCTGCCATACTTCGCAACTGCTCCCGCAACATATGGATATGCTCAATTCACACACGCCACGGTTGCTGCGTATATGCTACTACTGCATGGCATCAACACCGCCATCATCCTCATCGAGGGCAGCGATGTCGTAGGCATGGGAGTGCTTCAAGTAGGAGCACCACCCGTGCCGGGCTGCACTATCAGCATCAGCGCAAAGTGCAAAAAAGCAACAACATGATGTAAGATGCTTCAGCAATAATATGTAACACAGGTGGCCCATCACCTGATCATCTGCCTCGGCACAGCGTCACCGGCGGCCCTTTGCCGCCGCCCCCTGCCAGCAGTGCTGATGGCCTCTGTCCATGTATATATATGTGACAAGTCTGCCATGCACAATCCTGGGCGGGAAGGCAAAGTCATGCTGGAAGACAGTGTTGATCGGGCCCTCCCACAGTCCAATGCTCATAGGCGTTGATAGCACGCATCTCCAACTGCAAACACAACGGGAGGCGAAGTCATCGCGCTGTTTTTGAGGTGGCGCTCAGCGACAACGAAATAAGTTACCTTGACCTACAAGCTACGGGCAGCTACGGAGGTATTCTTCGCAGCCTTCATGAACATCGCGGCAGCAAAGGACATCACTCCGTGCATGAAGTTGCATGACGGCAATTTCCCGATGGATAGAACTGCATGGCAACCTTGACGCACTGAGTGCTCAGTGCATGGAGCACTGCAAACATGGAGATCAAGGAGGGCTTCCGCAACGGCAACAACCAAGCAACAGCCCCAGCACCTGCTCAAGTCCGGCAAGGTGATGCTCTCCAGGACTGGCCAAGTCACGACGCGCAGCACCTTGATCGCGCACCACCGTGACATGCATGGACCAGCCCATCGTGCACAGCCCCACCTGCCCAAGGCAAAGGCGTGTGCCGTGAAGGCAGAGATGGCAGAGAAAGCGGCGACGAAGCGAAGGAAGATGTGAATGCATGAATTACATTTAGTGAGCGTGTCCCTTCCCCTTCTCGCCCTTACTGGATTTGCCATAGACAGCCATGTCACATGAGCGGCAGGTGCTCGGCTCACCGCTGCCCTCAGCCCCCCTCACCGATGCTGAACGCCTCGCCTCCCGCCTCCATCGTTGCTTCGCGCCCCGCCCTCCTCTGCATGAAGTACTTCTTTTCATATGGCCCGCACTTTACCGCATCCCAGCTGTCAATGCTGTCGTAGCTTTCAGAACTGCGCCGATGTGCGGGGCGCTGAATAGTCGCCTTCGCTGGTGTTGTCTGAGATACCCGCTCACTCTCGCTCCATGCGCTCCTGCCACTCCGTAGCGCGCAACTTCCGAGCGCGCTCACCCAACTCACGCGCACGCTCTGAGCGCACAGCTCGGAGCGCCTACTGTTCCAGCTTATCTGCCTCGCTCTTGCACGGCAGCGCCTCCCACCGGAATACGTAGCCACCCGTCTCTATGGGAAGCGGTGGCGGGATTGGTGCGCTGAATCCTAGCCCATCACATCGCGCAGAGCATCACTATCGTCCATCGGGTGCATAAAATGCGCCTCGCACAGCGCATGCAGCTCGCGCATTGCGTGTACTTTGGGATCATTGAAGGCAGTGAGGAAGGGCCATGCCTTTGGATCACTTGGGCCCACTGAGTAGCCAGTTGGCAGCTCCATGTGGTGGCCGTGGCCGTTCATGCGGTCGTACATACCTCGGTCACCGCCGAGACCAACGCCTCCTCGCGTACCACTGGTAGGCCGTCTACTGTGGTGGACTTGCCACACTTCCGGCAGAATTCGGAGGCGGCGGGCTGGTGGCCGAAACGGCCAGAACGCACCGAGCGCAGTTCTCGCGTCGCGCCATATCGTTGGGGCGCTGCGTCGGCGCGAAGGGTTTTCAGCCTCCAACCCGCAGTAGCATCAACGGACGATGCGAGAGAACAACGGAGGAACTCAAAAATCCGCCACGGCAACGACCTCAGCTTCCCCTCCCTCTAGCGATATCGGGTGCGTGTCGGGTGGGATCGGTGCCGAGATGTCTCCGATTATGTTTGGAGTGGGTGGGCTGCAGTGAGCGAGTGGGGCAAAAAGGGCGGCGTCCGTACCTGATGCGGCCGAGTGCACAGCCGCTGTTGACCACTGTGGGCACCACCTGCCCGACTACCGCCAGTAATGTGTACCCATGGGATAAGGTTTGCGCTCCGGGGGGCGTGATGCGCAGTGGCCGCGCGAACTGGGGGCAAGCGCGCTATATGCAGCTCGGGGTGGGTGAGGAAGTTTGCTGTGTGATGGACGCGGTGCGCGCGGCCCGCATAAAGGATTCTTTTATAGTACAGCAGTACTAGCGCAGTTATGTGCAGTGTGCGACAGTGTGCGCCGCAGTGCGCAGTGTGCAACAGTGTGCAGTGTGCGACAGTGTGCGCCGCAGTGCGCAGTGTGCAGTGTGCGACAGCAGTGCATAACTAGCGAGTAAAAACCGTATCGTGGACCATGCCCTATCGTGGACCATTTGCCGAAGACGGCCTCTCCCAGAGCATAGGAGACCCCGTTTGAAGCCCCGCTGGTGGGCCCCAGAAGCCCTAGACCTAGGCTGTCTGTGACGACTTGGGCGGCTAATTTGACTGCACTGTGAGTGCGGGGTCAGCGATGTGACATTGGGCGGTCGGAAAATTTTCAGAAATGCGGCGCGATCGCGTAAGCACCCCTGCCCATTGTGCAGGCTTGGGAGCGGAGTCGACTGTTCCGAACCCCCACAGAACGTTCCGCAGGCCCAGGGAGGCCTTAGGAAGGTCCGACAGCGGGGGGGCAGGGTGTGGGACGCTCGCAGCGCGGTATCGAACGAGTGAGATCTGCGGCAAGATGACGCGCACCAAGCGACTCAGGAAGCAGCAGTATCGCGACCGCACCGAGTATCGAGGTATGTTTGAGGAGGCTCTAGAAACTAAGAGGAAAGGCAAGACAAAAATCCATGGCAAGTCACTGCGTGCCCTGCAGACATTCCGTGGGGCACGTTCATGCGTTGGCTGAAAGACTAAGAGAATGCTGCTGCCGGCAAGCCTAGGAAGTGGTGGCGCGCGCGCACGGAACAAATCTCGCAAAAAAACGGCGATGGCAGCGCAACTGGAGGCCTCCCGCCGCCTTGAGGGGGGACCCGTGAGGCTTACTGAGCTGTAAAAAAAATGGGTCTGGGTCGCAGGTGGCCAGCAAGCGCCGTGAGAATTGGGGATGGTCGACGCTGGGTGATGCATGCGAAATGGTCCACGATAGTGCAGCGCACTCACTTTGGAATTTTTTGACCCACCTGTACGTCGGCCCGAACCGGCTCGCACAGAATAACCGAATTGACCAGCCCATCTGGCTAGACCTAGATTAGGTCCTGCTCTAGTCCTGATGTGAGTTTGGAGGGCATGCGCCACCTTCTGGCCTGATCCATGGGCACCTGACCACTAAATGGTCCAGGATACCGCCTTTACTCGCTAGTTCATGCACGATATCCCGGTACTGGTGTGAATTACAAAAAGGGCAGTTCCCCAGAATTAGAAAATCAACACAGCAAGCCGCCTAAAAGCGGCCTGGTACTGGTACTGGTGTGAATTACAAAAAGGGCAGTTCCCCAGAATTAGAAAATCAACACAGCAAGCTTGCTGTTTTAGCAAGCTAGCCGCCTAAAAGCGGCCCGCATCCCGCATAAGGCTGGTACTGGTGCTGGTGTGAATTTCAAAAAGGGCAGTTCCGGTACTGGTACGCCGTCATATCACGTACCATTTGCGTACGGGTACTGCCATGGCAGTCATGGCGCCGCGGGTACTGCTCGCGACCACCGCCGAGATAAGCGCTGATTGAAAGAGGAAAGAGGATATAGCGCAAGGCGCGGTAAGGCGCGGGGTGATACGGAATACAGTAATCGTACAGTAAAATTGAGTATACGGATACAGTACAAGTACCGTGTTAGGCGCGGTTAGGCGAACCCCGTTTCGACGAGTGACGTTAAGCACCATAGTACTGTATTTCAGGCTGGAGGCATGTGTACGGCAGCGAGGTATCGCACCGAGTACTAGAGAATAGCGTGACGAGTACAGGTACCGCCAACAAGTACTAATTGCAGCCCTGGGACTAATTGCGAACGGGTGTATCAAAAATATCCAACGGGCCATGTTTTAGCCTCCCTGAGAGCATCAACCATGATGCCAATGGGGGGAATCCCAGCCGTTAGATCATATCTAAGCTGCTTGGAGCCCTTGGGTTGTGTTGGTCAGCGTGCGATGGGCTATGGTCATGTTTGTCAAAGTCTCTCCCTGTTGTTAGCAAGATCGCTTGTGCCTCATTCCACCACCCGACTACCACAACCCATCCCAGACTGCCACATTACCTCAGGACACCAACTGTGCCCCACCAAGTGTCCCTTTAGGTCACCTTTGTTAATTGCAAGCGGTTGTGGTGATGACAATTGCGCGCCTAAGGTGAGCGATGCGCACATATTTCAAACGCCGGCACCAACCCACTACCACCCTGCCTCTTAGTCGAACTCTAGCGCAGGCACCACGCCTCCAACAAGTCAAAAATCCGCCTCATTCTCGTTACACGTCGTCGATTTGCTTCTATGACTGCCGCACGTGCTGAATTGTCACCGTGTGTTGCAGAGGTAGACGAGTTCCGCTGGCTCCGATCATCGCGGTGGCCACCAACGATGCCGATGAACCAGTCGCTACCCTCACTCCACCGGAGGACCGGTGCTCCGACCGACGTGCTTGCCAAGGGCCCCTCCCGTTTCACAGCCTCTCGCACCCGGAACGTAAGCACTTATGTGATCGTGCTGCGGAGGTGGCGGTGATGCGGCCGGAACTATTGTACCTTGCGGCGGCCGGGGTGGTCGCCGCGCAATTCAATGTCCGCATCGACGACTGCGACCGAAAGGCCATCAAAAACGCCGTCTCCCGCCGGGTTGCCGCTGCGAAGCAACTCGCCATCTTCAAAAAAAGCATTGAAGCCTACGTTCGACCCTCCCTCTTGCCTCAAGGTCAAGAGAACGTGCTCCCTTATTCTTCGACGGTCACCGTGCCTGAAGCTCCCGATCACGTTCGGGGCGTCAACCAAAGCAAGTCGGGGCGGAAGAAGATGGACACCATCTCGGCAGCCGCTGACGCCACCACCAAGGGCTTCAAGGGGGCCAGCTCCCATCACGAGTATCAGAACCTCCTCAAGGAAGCATGCAAGGTTGCGACGGGCAACAAGCTTCAGAACGGCGTGTCGTATCAGACCGCTGGCAAGTCGATGCGAGCCGACCTGCACGACAAGGGCATCTCCATCGGCCTGCGAACCTGCACCGGTCACATCAAGAGAGCCATCACGAACGACGGCGTTCCACTCACTCCACCGAAGCCAAGAGGCATATTCGTGCCATCGAGTCTTGAGGACCGCATTGCCACTGTTGTGATGTGGTTCCGGGATCGGAAGCACCCCGTGTTTCCTGACGATGGGCGAATCGAGAGATTGGTGGCACCATCTACGCTGACAACTTTCCTCATGGCAAGGTTACCGTGGGATGTTACCGCGGCTTCCTTCGCCGTCAGGGCATGCTCATTGGTCACTTGAAACCCATGGAGATGGCTCGACACGAGTGGCTGACGGAGCACAACCTGGCTGACTACTATGAGGTAGCCAAGGGCGTGCTTCTGAAGGTTGGTGTGGCAAGGGTCAATCCTGATTTCCAGCCCGATGTACCTTACGGTCAGGAAATCAACATCACTCACCTTGAGCGCATCACCAGCTACGATGAGACGAAGCTAGAGCTGGAGTGCACCAAGGGCGGCAAGGGAAAGGGAGACATGATCGTTCGTGCATGTCATGCAGATGATGGTGAAGGTGTTGTGCCGAAGACCACATCATGTGCGAGTGCAGCCTGTGGCCGCCGTGGAGATGGCAAGGCACTACCCCCCATGATTGTGTTCTCCTCTGGGGAGACATGGGACCCTACGCGGCGAGGGCTACTAATGTGCCGATACCGGTACGCTACAGTTAGCCGTGGGCAAGCGTCCAGCCCTCCTTCCCCTCAGGAATACGGCGCTTGGAGTTGCGACGCCCGAGGGCACAAGAGTACTTGGCGCCGGCGGCTCGCAGCATGTGGGGGTGGGTAGGAGCTATTCACTGGCGTTGTTGCCATGGTTAACTGCCCGCCCGCACTTGTAAAAAATCAGGTTCGAGCCCTACGATGCCTTTGGGCGTTGGCCGTTGCGAGTCGTCACGGAGCTTATTGTGAGGCGTTAAAGTACAGCATGGTGGAAGTCCCAAAGATTACGGGTAACCACGCGAGGCGCGATGTGGGCACAATGTACTATGGGGACGGCACGACATGGTATTAGCAGAAATTACGGAAGGCGGGCCCGCCGGGGACTTCATTGCGATTACTGAGCCTAGCAGACAAGTGGCGATTATATTACACGGTATATACAACGATTACAAGCCCATTCCGTGGGAAAAGCGATTACGGGCCATTACGTTACAGTGTAATTCCGAGACAAGCTTGGAGGCTAGTTTTGCCCGCGTGCATTTTGTGGATGGAAGCATGCGTCCATTTTGTGGATGGAAGCATGCGTCCATTTTGTGGATGGAAGCATGCGTCTATGATGTGGATGGAAGCATGTGCCCATGCTGTGGATGGAAGCATGTGACTGTCCATCCTGTGGATGGAAGCATGCGCCCAAGCTGTGGATAGAAGCATGTGCCAATGCTGTGGGTGGAAGCATGTGACTGTTCATCATGTGGATTAAAGCATGTGTCCATGCTGTGGATAGAAGTATGTGTCCATCCTGTGGATGGACGCATGCGTCTATGCTTTGGATGGAAGCATGTGTCCATGCTGTGGATGGAAGCATGTGTCCATGCTGGCACGGCTCACTCGCACGGTGTTTAAAAACGGCGATATAGCACACGTACGGTGTCTCATGTACTCGTACAAGGACCATCCCATCCCACCCCCGAATCGGCCACTAGCAGTGCACACTACGACGTGAACGAGAGCCTCTAGACCACCACCCATGGGCCCTTATGGGCTAGGGGTGGGATATGGGCCGAGTCGTTTGGGATTTGGCGAGGCACGGGTGAAGAATCGTGCGATTCATCCGGTGTCTCACCTCCTCCCGATAACCGTATTTTCGCTATTTTTAAAGATTATCACAGCTACCCGTCGCTCCCGGTGCACCTCTCGGCTCCCGGTGCATCTATAAGCAGACAAATCGCGACCCATATCGGTCTCTATCACTAGCATATGGGTATAGTGGCTGGCAGAGGTAGATGGGTGGCGCGTCGATCACTCATCTACGGGTGGTGGTTGGCCGGCCCCCGATTCAGCCCGTTTATCTAGTCTCGGCTCAAAAATATGGGGGGAGATGGGGCACCGCGCACCGACCACCTCATGGGCCACTCATGGGCTCTATCGCACCCCTAGAAGCTAGACCATGGGACGGCACATGTGCGGCGTGCTAAATAGTTACCTTCAGGTGGCAGGCGATGCCTATGCGGGAACGAGGGGGTTGACAGTGCGGAAACTCCGAATCGGTCGGGCCCATCGGGCCGGCATCGACCGAGATTGACCGCAAACTGACCGCCAAGCAGCGGACGTCACCCCTACGTATGGGCCTATGCTAGTGCCCATGCGATCGATAAGCAGAGAGCTACCTCAGCTGCCCCCATGTGAGGGGTTGAGGCTGGGGGTGTATTTCCGAAAACGCGGGTTCCAAGATCGGACGGCTTCTTGAATCGGGGGGGCATGGGGCACCGTCTCTGTAGCCTCCGACCTCTAGGTCAATTTTCTATAGCATCCCTATGAGATATATATAGGCTATGGACCTATCCTATTTCCAGGGCAGGTGGTGCTTGTTTGGCTCGGACATGAGGCCGTGAACATCGCCCCCTTCCGTGAGCCGAACGGGCACTTCCCGTCCGCGGTTGCGGCCGATAGGAGGCCGTCGTCGCGCACTGCTACGCAACACACGAGCGGAATATACCGGGAAATAAGCGATACACACGATACACTGTTCTAGAGTACTAAACAACGTATCGCGAAATGTATATTTCGCTATATCTTCGATTAGGCACCCGTTGGGTGTGCCGTGGTGGATGGACACATGTGTTCGTGCTGTGGATGGATACATGCCGCCATCCCGAATACGATTAACAATATAAATATACTGATTTACGTGGACGTGATGTTTAATGAATATACACCGAAAGTAAGCGTAATTGTAGGGATGATTAATTTTACATTTCAGCGAATTTTGAAAAGGAAGCGACTATATTTGGGGTTAATTTGAAATATATCAGGATCGTAATTCAGGTGAGATATGATATAAGGTATGATTATAAGGTATGATTTATTCTAATGTTTCGAGGGGAGTATGCGTCCAGTCACAGCATAGAAGCACTATTGTATTTTGATAACCAATACATTATCATCAATTGTAGTTAATTTTACAAATTCCTCAAAACGGCATCTTATCCATCGAAAATGCTTAGACAAAACTACGAAACTTCAATGGCACGTCGGGACATTAAAGGTTTAGCTGAGCGTGAAATATGCGGTGTTGCGCCTGGGTTTACATCATTATTGTGTTACTATTGTGTTATTGTATTATTGTATACTTGAAAAGCCTTAGTTTTAAATCTCGTACCCATAATATTGATAGATGGTGTCTTGCTGCCTGAGCTTATTTTAAGTATTACGACTCCGAGGTTATACTTCTACGAGGTTATATCAAGTAGCTAGCGGTGATGCTAAGGATGGAGAGGAGGAGGAGGATGCTATGGTGCAAGGACTGTGTTCGCTTGCTTGCACAGTTGGGTAAGAGAATTGCTGCAGGGCAAGGTGATGCCGCCGCTGAGGAAAGCGAGCAGACCAAGGCCAATGAGGACGTCGGCAATCCCGTTGGCGATGATGATGATGATGATGATGAGGAGGAGCAGGAGGAGCTGGGCGGGGAGGAGGAAGAGGAGGAGGAGGAGGAGGACACCGGCGCAGACAATGCTAGTGGCGAGGAGGATGAAGATGATGATGATGAGGAGGAGGAAGAGGAGGAGTCCGACGAGGAGGAGGGGGAGGAGGACTGGAGGAGGGGATGACTCCTCCGAGGAGGCGGATTCGGAGGAGGGTGATGATACTTTCAGTGATGGTGATGATGATGCGATGTGTGACTAAGCCGATACCGTAAGCGGCCTCATGTGTGCGTGTAGACACTTGGGCGGCCGCGCCTCTCTTCCAATTGAGGGCCGGCCATGAATACATGTGTAACAATGTGTCACCACAATTGGTTTCGGAGCATCTGCATACTATTCATATCCTCACTTCATGTTTTCGGCCGCATGACAAACATGATCGTTTGGGAGCTTGGTCTAAGAGACTTTACTCTTGCATTGCTTTTATCATCATGCATGTTTTATTGCATGTTAGCTTTCATCATACATGAAAACAACAATGGCCATGTTGTTTGATTCAAATAATGACAGAACATTTCTATTACATACTTAGTTAGCTAATCATAAACCATAGCGCCCACTACATTGGTAATACAGTACCAAGTTATATCCGTGATCATCATGTTGAACCAGCAACCGTCAAGGTTAATGATTATTCACACGCGGCAAGCTGGCCACTTGACATTTTTAGAGCCGACGTTTTGCTCCCTGAAAACAATAAGGTTTCTGATGCCAACATTGCTTAACACCGCAACCGTGCATCCACTTACCAAGCTAACATTTCTTTCTAATCACTGTTGTTGTAGCCATCGCGTAAGCATTAGGTGCCTAGTATTCAACAACAATCAGTGTATTACCCTGAACATCAGTTGCACACGACAGCCCCCCCCAAAAAGCTTAAGCGCTGCGCGCAAACTCACCGGATTTGAACAGCACTCGCCGAGAGCTGTCGAACGAGGTGCGATATGTCCGGTAAAGCTGACATATGAAGAATTCATTTATTCCTTAGTCCGGGCAGCTTGCGAAATCTGGGGGTTTAGGCTTGACCGGACCGATTACCCGGCAGCGTATGGGTGCGGGTGCCGACGCACTCGAAAGAGACTGAAGCCTTAGCTGTAGGGATTGGGGCGCCGGTAAGACAGTTGTATTTCCGTCACAATTCCTTCATTATGTCGTTCACCGTTGAGCACGTTCTTGAAAATGCGCTCTTCCAAGTGCGTCGGCACCTGTGCCGAGTAAAGCCCTAACCGGGTACTGTACGGGTTGGTCGCGTAAAGCAGTACGAATGAAGCCCTCGCGATGAAGTAGCTCGCGACCACTTTTTGTTTTTTCGCCCCCGGGACAGCTCGCGACCACTTCTATCTAAGAATACCGATACTACAGGCGTCAAACATAATGAACGGGTTTTTGACAGCTCAACTACTTCAAATCGGTGCCCCGCGCGGTACAGCGAGCCGTTCGGTACCAGGCGTAAAAGGATTAGCGCTATAGTGAGGCAGGTCCGATTAAATTTTTTTAGTTTTAGTTTTTTCTTAGAACCCCCCCCCCCCCCCCCCCCCCCCCCTCTCTACTTTATTTATGTTGATCTCACAGTACTTTGTAGAACATGCCCGAAGTTGCATAGTAAATACCACTTGCATGACTTTGTTTTGATGGTTCCAATGCATGGTGGTATGCAGAAGGGTGTTCCCCGCCATATGCAAGCATAACACGGAGAGGGCGGGGTGGGGTACTTTTTGGAACCATCAGCAAATTACAGTCAGCACCAAGGCAACCCAACCATATGGTGGCCCTATCCACTCCTCCATGTAGTGCTATGCGGCCGCCGAGCTGTTGTATGTCGTTGCTACTTGCTGTTGTTGTTGTGGCTGCTCTGCCCTCTGCTCACCCATGCTACGCAATGATGTCTGCCTATCTAGCTCATGCAGCTTCTCAGCACAGCTGGCCTTGGCGCCCCTCACGAGCACATAGTACCCGGCAGCACGCTCACATGTTCTGCATTGAGGCAGCCTGTTGTAGGCAGCCTGTAACTCATCAGCATCAATGAGGCCTCCATCTGGCTGCATCACCTGCCCATAAGCGCGATGCATAATCAGTGGACACAACATAGCATGGCAGACATTGAGAATAGGCACGGGGCAGGTAATGAGGCAAGAAGGGATGGCATCAAGCCTCAGCACCTGATGACCTTGCACACACTGCACACAAGGTGGAGATGAACTGCCAAGTAGGTTTCTTCTCCTTGTTTGTGAAATACTGAATCTCCACCAAAGCAACACATGTCATGCGGGAATCACACACAAAGCGTGATGATGGTCCTCATCCATAGGTTGCAAGTAGGCCATTGGCAGCCAGCCACCTGCGCCACATCAAGGTGACATGATGGTTGATCAGTGGCGTGCCGGCTGCAGATGATATACTGAATTTGGCATGCATAGGGAGGCATAGCAGCTCACCGCCAGTTGGTGGTCTCCTCTGCTGTGAGAGTTGGCTCCTCGTCATCAGCTCGCGATGGGAGCACCATGTTGCAACATGCTTGCCAAGAGAAGATGCACCTCGGCTTCTCGCAGTCCGGATCCTTGCACCACACAAGCAATTCCACGCAGCCTTCCAATGCCTGCGATATGAAATCCTGTCCTATTGCCAACTACACGAGCACGGGACGACACGGCAGTGGCAGTGTCTTGCCTATTATATATATGGCAACCGGTTGTGTTGGCTATTCAGTAGGCGCTGCCATATAATATATATGTGCGGTTGTCGGCCCCGGCCACGGCCCCAACCATCTCCGCTCGAAGTCGAGCATAGACTTGGCAAGAAGTCGGCCTTCCCATATCAGAGTGATCTTCAGGCAAAAGTCGTCGTCGTCATCCATCTTGGCGAGGAGGGGTGAGATGGTGGGTTAGGGTGGGCCAGTGGGATGTGTCCGTTCAACCCGGGCAAGCGCCCTCCAAGCATATGCATGGCCTGGATATTAACGGCGGTGGTGCGGGGCTGAGCCCCCGCCAACCGCTCGTCATGCAGCACCGCTCCCAACCGCTGAGTATATTTTAAGTCGTACGTGTACGTGAAGTTGAGGCCACTTACAAAATGAACCCCCTCTGTTTCTCCGGAAAGTAGAGTACTAAACCATAACATTTAATCGGACCGGCCCAAAACAAAGAGGCGTCGCTATTACATAAATACTTTCAGGCTGCGGCATGAGCGTAAAGTGGTGCTCTCCGTAAGCACGCACGCCCTTGCGGAGGTTCGATTCTCGCTGTGGGCATATTTCCTCGTAGGGAGGTAGGCGGGCGGCCAGCCTCGCGCAAACTACGGTGCGTGGACTGAGCGGGCGCGGGTGCGACTAAGTACCGCACACTCTTTACAACCCCACTATGACTTTATGTACTGCGCGCTTACATTGCGCATTTTATTGCTGACCGGCAGTTTCCGTTTTTCCATCGCGCACTGGCCGGCGGGCGGTATCGCTGATTTTTGAAGCGTATAATATACGCCAAGCACGACCATGTGGTCGCGACGCAAGATAGCTGTAACATCACCTCAACTTGCATGTTGTCAGAGCAGGGCATAGAATACCCTATATAACCCTAGATGTACACCGCGTACATGCGATGTAACGCATTTATTACATGTGGCAAGATTTAGCATTTCACCAATGGAGATGTAAATGCGTGTGTGTCCATCACGAATTATACGCCGTCGCATTCATTGTGCGATTACTTGGGCCGGCTAGCTGGAGGGAAGATGAGGATACCCTGTATGCCCAAAAGGCAGCAATGGGTTTGGCGACATGTGGCGTGCAGCCTGCGCACGGATAAAAGGACCTATACCTGTTCATTACTCTTGACGCCTGTAGTATTCGATACAGGGTGTTCCACGGATATTTCGGTTTTAAAGCGACCGCGACCGGCATGTGAATCGAGCGATCTCAAGCTCTTTTCTTTATATTATTAATGGAACAACGCTAAACCGCTTAATAGACAACGCCAAACCACTTCACGCGCGCGAAACCGCTCCATACTGCATACGTCGCACCATACCCGCGCCGAGTACTGACACCTACTCGTACTCGTCGTTCCTGCGCTTCTGCTGTCAGAATCTACCCACCCCCCACGACAGGACACAACCCTACTGCCAGTACTATGAGCGGCCGGGCGAAAAGGGACGCCGCGGAGGGTGAAGGGAGGCTCACCACACAAGGGCGTGGCTTGCAGACGACCGCCGCCCGTGGCGCAGCATCGTCCGCGAATGTTTCACAGCAGCGCAGCGGCGTTTCATCTCAAAAAAAGGCGCGTACGGCACGGCCAGTTGCCCTTGTTCAAGTAGAATACTCGCATCCGTGCTTGACCTGGGCAGGTTCAGTACTCCACGGACCACGGGCATCATCCACGGGCCATCATAGTTCTGGCCTAGCCAATTCCACCATACTCGTCGGTCGACTCCGACGGGTAGTACGTCGCGCCCACAGGGGCACACGCATGGGTTCGTATTTGCGGCAGCACTGCTCGAAAGATGCGGCCGCGCCGACAGGATGATTTTGCGAACGGCGCGAACCGCGCGCTCTCGTCGCGCGCGCCCTGTTATCTGCCATCATCTTCAGCAATTATATCAATAAATAATAATAATAGCTGCAAATAATTGATTGCAAATCGCTAATCCTCCGTGAGCAAATGTACGCGTTATACTCATGATCTGCGATGCCCTGCTGAAAGAGCACCAAAAGCGACCATACGGATTGTCATGCATGTTGCGACGTGCGATAGAGGTGCTGGTTGCAAGGGCTGCACCAGTAATCTACCGGTTGCCCTGTCAGTCCTGTCCCGCCAGGCGGGGCGAAAAAAAACCAGAGTCGCTACGAGCAATGCAGGTACCCGTACGAGCATATGTACTCTTAAAGAGAAAACAGTTTTCGGAAGAGGAAAAAGGGTTTTAACTGGTACGATGAGCACCGCCAGCCTGCCGCGCCAGCATGCGCTGCGATGCCGCCGTAGCGGGCACATCGCCGTCTGCAGCAGTACCTGGCTCCCCTAACTTGCATGCGTATCCTCGTGACAGCAACGGGCACACCTGCTCGCGTGCATATCCTGTTCTGCAAGTCTGCACGTGTCGGGCGATGCTCTCCCTCAGTTTCTCTGCGCTGTGCGACAGACGCTAATATACCGGTCGTGGATAAGTGCGAGTACTAGGTAGTAGCATCATCATGTGCTGTAGTAAATAACTTCGTCGCGCGCCTGCCAGCCTAGCTCGACTACAAGTCCAAGTTATCCTAACAGCTAAGCTCTCGTGCGGATGCATGATCCCCGGTACAGGTTTGGCTGCCAATTGGAGGAAGGGTAGGGACAGTGCTGCAGACTTGTCCGGATGGTCTCGGTGTCCGGGGAACGGCTTCCCGGCTCCATGACCCAGCTGCAAAACAGAGGCACGGGCCGCCCGGAGCAGGCTCTCCTGATAAGAAACAGCTCACGCGCCTTGAAAACGCCTTAATTCGCTTCCAGGTAGCCCCTCATGCCTGCCTGAATGATACAGGAGGCAGTGCTGGGTATCATGAATTCCAAGCATGTTAATCAAAACTAACACCATTATTAGCCCAACGCCAAGATATTGCATTCTTGATTCCATTTGATCCAATTATATGTTGTATATATTAGAAGTAATGTAGTCATTTCACAAGAGGTGCGTATAATTACAAATAATGTGCGATGTCTTTGACATTGGTGTAGCGTAGCATGGAGAGTGTATTGAGGGTGCAATTACGATGACACCACTTCTGATCTGAGCACAAACACAAAGTTTACTTGCATGTTACAAGCTCATTATGCATGCCACTATCACAAAGAACATATTCTGCCGGCACCCACTGCTAGCATATACTTGTAATCCACTTGTGCATAGCAGTCTGACTCCCACTCCATCGTACATTAATATAACATTATTCCTCCCGCATGTTTGCCCAACTGATATGGGTAATGTTGAAGAGCAGCCTCTGTTATATGCCTAGAATATCGTCAATTACAGTTGTTGCAGCGCGGCATGCATGAATGCACATGCTTGCGCGGGTATGTGTGTATGCGTGTGTGTGTGTGTGTGTGTGTGTGTGTGTGTGTGTGTGTGTGTGTGTGTGTGAGGGTGCAGGGGGGTAATTAATCAATGATTCTGTGAAATAACCATTATGCCGGTACTTGCGGTGCGTGTGGCGCAATGCGTTGCTGATAGCGCAGCTTCTTGTCCTAAAAGAATGATATCGACTGACATTTCATGAAGGAAGCTTGCGCCTCATGACTGCCGCACCAGGAACACTGTTGCAACTCCTTGCGCGTGATATGACAGCGGATATGTTTCACATCTGTTTCTACCAGGATCCTGCATGCATTGCTAAGCTTGACGAAATTGTGGACAAGTACTGCATCGAATTCAATGATGGTGAGAATGCCGTCTCGACAAAACTGGTAAGCCTTTGGATGCATACCAGCTTTATCTGGCTCTGACCTGCTGTTTATGTTCACGCGCAGAACTCCCGCTCTTTTCACACAGTTATGCGAGTGCACTGCCTGGATATTTTGCTCTGCACACAGCAGTCTCGCCATCGTATCCACCTAAATAATATATTGCAATACTGAAGCAGCGCATTGACATATACTCGTCCTGGTATTGCAAGATTCACAAAGAGTACCAAGACGCTTTGGGGGAGCTGCTGGTGGAGCAGTCCAAGAAGGCTGGATATAGATGTCATGCGGATTTCGTATTGGATGTGAAGGACCTCGACGAGGGAGAGTGTCAAGAAGTGGTTGAATGGATATTGGCGCTTGATGACTTTTTGGAACTAAAGAAGATCATGCTGAAAAGGAAAAAGGAACTAGCATCTGAGGTGGGCCCCGCTCAGGCTCTTCCGCCTTATGCCGCATGCTGGCTATATTGACATCATAACATACAGATATTTTCCAGGTTTGCGCGATTGCTTGAGCAGCCTGGTGCCACTATTTTGCCCGGCGTTTCAGGCCGTCATCGAAGAGTATGTTCTCACTCCGAGTTCCCGGACATTGGACCCAAACAAGTTGAGGAAGCTGATTGCCTCCACAAATAACTGGGATGCAGAAAATGAACTGGGTGGCGGTGCCACTGCCACGGTGTACAAGGGCCAGTTGAATGCGCATGAGACTGTCGCCATCAAGAGGTTTCATGAGAGTGTGGACCTGTCTTGGGTGAAAAGAGAGGCCGCTATTCTTTCAAGGTGCAGGCACCCCCATATTGTCCACATTCATGCCCTGTGCGAGCCAGAGCGCGCTCTGGTGCTGGAGTTCATGGACAGAGGCTCTCTGCATGACCTGCTGACCAACAAGGACGGAAAGGACGCGAAAGCGGCGGAACCTTGGCAAACCCAGCTGCGGATCCTGTGCAACATCGCTGTGGGGCTGCGGCACCTGCACGACCGCAGCCCTGCGATCCTGCACCGCGACATCAAGCCTGCGAACATACTGCTGACCTCGCCGAGCTACCTGGCCAAGATCGGAGACGTTGGGTTGGCAAAGCAGATACGGCTGGGGGAGTCGGGTGTGGACGCGGGGGCCAGTGGCGCCGGCACTGACCAGTACATGGATCCCGACCTGAAAAAAGGCGGCCGCTTCCGGTCACACCACGACGTCTACTCCTTTGGAATTACCATGATGCAAGTAGTCTGCAGCAGGTGCAGTACATGCCAGTGCCCCCCTGCTGGATGCTTCTGTGTGCGTCAAACGTGCAGTGGGTAATAACGAGTGACTGGCATTCATTGGTGACTGGCGGAGCACTGAGAGCCGTCATGGTGTGTATCAGGAAGTGGGTAGACCCATATATGCTGCAGGATGTGAGCGACTTCAACCGCGGAGACATGGATTTCCAAACTCTGATTGCCAGACAGCAGGACTGGGTCGCTTTGACCCCACGCAATCAGTGGAAGGAGCCAGCCGGAAAGCTCGTGCTGTCCCTTGCAGCTCGCTGCACTGACAGACTTCTCGAAGCCAGGTGACCACGTCGCCTGTGGAATGGGCGGCCATGCGCACAGATCTGCGGCAGAGTCGTAGTGCGGCTTGCTCACATTGTTATGGTCTGTTACATTGGGAATTTTGCTGTGCAGGCCGAATATGGGCGAGGTTGCAGACGAGCTTAGTGAAATAATGGAGACCGTTCCCGGTGCTGAGAGATACCACGGCGAAGAAAGACGCCGAGCAGCTGTGGATAAGCAGATGTCCATCCACTGCCAACTCAAGTGGCTATGCGAGCAGGCTGGTCACATGGGGGGGGAGACCACTAAAAATAGGGAAAAAACCTTTGCTTGTGTACGCACCACAATCGATTATGCGCACCGTAAAGGCATGATCACAGATGTGGAAAGAGACACATTTATTCAGATCAACAAGGATGGAAACAATGCCAAGCATGACTGGCCGGCTGTGCAGGAAGATGAATAAGTGCAAGTGTTACAGTACAGGCGCTGGTATGCGCTTCCGGGAGAGAAGGTCAGCATGAATTAGTGGCAGCACCCCAAGTAGCGTGATTTGTGTAATGACAAGGAAATTATTGTGTTGCAGGCAACAGACCTTGATTCACATTGAGGGAGTATAGGTATGCTGTGGCTCTGCACAACATACTCGGCTTGCAGGACTATTGATCACAAATCTGCTTATGGCTTACTGTGCTAGCAGAGGGTGTGCTGACTACATCTCCTTTTGCAAACCGATTCACTTTCCCCAATTCCCCATTTTAGGGACACAGCAAGATAATTACCCCCATCAATTTCAGGGTAATTATTATCCTAGAAAATCTTCCTGAAAAGGGGACTAATTACATTTATGCCTTGCTTACAACTCACGTAAGCTCAACTTGTCTCAGCTCAGTTGTAAGCAGGGCATTGTATATGTTAGCACAATCCATGTCCACAATACCCCATCTGTATACAAGGCGCCCCGTATACATACAGGTTCTCCCGAATCCCCGTGTGTATACGACGCGGAACGTGTGCACACGGGACTGCCCGCATACATACGGGAGTTATGTGATGGGAAAATCAGCCATATTTACAAACAAGGTACCTGTACCCATTTCGCCAGGTATGCATGCAGAGCTGCCACATTACGTCGTGGGTCGCCCCGTATGCAAACGATGCCAGTTGTGATCGTAGTTTAGTAATAGTTGCATGAGCTAGCTGCAAAAGACAATCAGGAAACCACCAGAAAAGGCAACATAGGAAACGTCATCCTACAACAATGGCGAGGTGAAACAGCAGCAGAAGACGGTGCGTAGTGTCCGTGGGCAGACGCATCAGACTTGGCCGTCTGCACTCCAGCAGAGAGAAGGCCGCCCGAGGTATCATGCGCGCAAGCAGAGACTCGTTGCAACAACCCCCGCCGCGTGCGCGACAGGTGATGGCGGAGTTTGATTGATTTGAAAACTATTAAATAAGGTTGAAATAAAACATGCCTCGGCGCCTCGCACGTCCCTGCTCTCCCGCGGGAGGTGGTTGGGGTGTATTGTCCGCCTCCTGCTAGACACTGGTCAGTTCAGGTCGCGGATGTAGACTCAGGGTGCCATGTGTGCGTGTGGGTGTAAGTATACAGTGCACACGACCGCCCATTGGTGGGGCATCCTACCGGCCTCGTGTCGCCATCGCGCACTTTGCGTGAGTACCTGTACTGCCCTGACGCAACGACCGGTGCCGTGCAGTGCCGTGCCGCAAAAAAACAAAACGCTGTTCACAACTGGCATCGTATGCATACAGGGCGACCCGACGTTGGACGGCAGGCTAGCAAGCATACGGGGGGTCCCGCCGAGGCACGGAGCCACAGGTATGTTCTAAACTTGTTTATGGGGTTATTACCGCCTTTCCCAAACCGCTTTTTGGCTACCGTGCTGCTCAGTGGTACGGAACACTAGGCACATGTCGTTGCGCCCTTTTCGTGTGCGGCACGAGTAGCAGACATAAACGCGGCCATAACAGTTGAGCCGCCTGCCATCTTCCAGTTTCGGTCCATTACACGCAGCGATTAACTATCTCGTAACCTGTTGCGAGCAAGGTCCCCCCAGGTTGTTCAAGACCACACCCGGCTCACCACCCGTGTGTGAAATTCTCATCCGAACGTCCGTGCGTTACCATGCCAGATGGAGAAGAGCCCGTCGTTGAGCCGACGCTCGAATCGCTACTAGCAGACGTGAAGCCCCAGTCTACATTGTTGCGCGAGCTTGTAACATCGTTGGCTCAGTCTGTTGACGGCTTGTGGCCGGGTTGTAGTTGGTGGTGACGGAGCACGTGGCTCCGGTTCCGGGCATCGCATTGCTGGCGGACAGCCGACATGCAGCGGGGGCCACGCAGTGCGCCCCAATTTGCTAGAGCTATCCCAGATGAGCGGCCGTGATGTCGGAGCAAAATCCGTGACGAGTGCCGAGGATTACTATCGCGCGGTGCGAGAGTTACTGCAACGAGCAAAGTCAGGTTACGAGGCCGTTCGACCGGTCAGCCGAGTGCTTGAAGTCTTCCCCCTGAGCACCGACCTAACAAACGCGTACCTCAAGCATGATGACCGGCGTCTACCGGCCTAGGACGAATACCTTTGGATGTCGTGTTTCGGCGCCCACATGGCCGCACTTTTCGTAGCTCTCGATGAGCTGCTACCCTACGTCCCAGCTGCAAATCAAGACGTCACCCCTACCTCGCGTGTGCTCGGAATCGCGCCGAAGCCATCGACAAGGCGTTTCGCTTTCGTTTAGCCTTCTTACGGAGGCTTAACGAGGTCAAACGCGTGCACGCGTTTTGGACGTGCTGCGAGCCCGGCACTTTAGCCTGCTTTTAAGCATTTGTGTTCTGCGATTTTTGGGGACCTAATGAAGGACTACGAGCGTTGCTTCTTCAAAGCGACAGTTGCCACCAGCGCAAAAGTCAAAAGCCACCCTTACTGCTCGGGTGGCGGTAGCGGCTGCAAGACGCGGGCGTGGGCGTGCCGGGGGTCGCGGGCGTGGCCGCGAAGGTGAGCACGAGTGACGGTGTGGGGCGCATTTCGTCGGAGCTCCTGGCGCTCTGCGAGGCCACCTTTCGGTGACCGCCGCACGGTGAACCCTAGCAGCTCAACGACGGGATGAGCGCCATGTGTCCGGACCAGACCCCCTCTCCCCCCCCCCCCCCTCCCGCCGCCCCATCACCACCACCACCACCACCTGACACACTTCATTTAGACCTTCCTCGGTGCGGCGCTTCTCACAGCTACAGCCGAGCGCGGCTCAACCAACCGCCGAAAACCTATCCGCTCCCGCCGAGTATTTTGCTAACGTGAACCGTCCCTCTGTTACTCTGTCGGCCAAGCGCCGCACTTACGTTATTAACGAGCCCGAAGCTGTCCCTTGGGCTGCTTCACTCCGGTCTCGGCTACAGTACGCGTTCGGCTCAGACGAGCGGGGGCACCGGACTCTCGACCTACTCTCCAGCTCCCTCGCCGTTCAGACACTCAGGAGCTACGCCGGCAGATTGTCTCGATTTGCAGAGTTCTGCCACGATTCAGAGAACACCGGCCCGTTGGAGGCGACCACTGCTATTGGCGTGCAATACGTTGCTTGGATTGGTGAGCGGGGGCACATTGGGGCGAAATCGTTGCAGCCCTACCTCTCCGCGATCAACACGTTGTTGGAGCTACACAACCTCGACCCGATCGCCAAGGACATACTGCACCTTGCTGCGGCTCGTCGTGATGGTATGATGCTTGGGCAATGCCGCCTGGAGGCTGCCCCTTTGCGAGTCCCTATGTTGTAACTTGGTGTCACTTACAGCTTCGTCAAGCGAGCAGAGTTGATTGTGTCTGCTCCCATCCCAGAGTACAAGTACGAATTTCAAGCCCTCGTTAAAAACCGCGGTGATGGTGAGTGGAAGTGCTCGGAGCACCTTACAGTGGGAGGAGCGAGCCGGGCTCGAGGTGCGGGGCTGTGGACAGGAATAGAGTGGAAACGTAGCTCCCGGCGGACTGGACATAGGCACGCGCCGGGCTGGGAGACAGGTGCGCGCGCGGAGAGGCGCGTGAGCATGTGTCCGGGGGTGATAGGGTATCGGACGGTGATAGGGTATCAGGCAGATCCCAACGGCCCCCCTCAATTGCACACGGGGGTATGCAATCCAATGCTGACCGCTGCGTGCAATTGGAACATCTCGTACCGAGTAATCCCTAGCATTTGTATTGTAGCGACTTCCCACGTTCTATAGCGTCCTCTGTAGCAGGTTGTTGTGGCGGCCCACCGCGTACACCGTGGCGGGCACGGTGGCGTCCAGGACCGCCATGGACACCACGTTCTGCACGGGCTGCTCGAACTGGATGGTGAACTCCGCGGAGTTCGGCCACGCGCGTTTGTCCCGGGTGGACGAGTCCGCGAACACGACCGTGTTCTGCGTGCGGCTGTTCGTCAGGACGTCGAGGTGGCCGCCGCGGGCGGCGGCGGCGCAGGTGCCGGCGTGGCAGGGGAACCCGTTGGCGTGCGCCCAGACCAGGACGGCCAGGTGGCCGCCGAGGGCGGCGTAGGCGCACGTTAGGCAATTCCAGGGGCACCCGCGGGCGCGGGCCCACCGCAGGACGCCCAGTTGACCGGCGCGCGCCGCGAAGGAGCACGTGCTTTCGTCCCAGGGGCACCCGGCCTCGCGGGCCCACGCCAGGACGGCCAGGTGGCCGCCCTCGGGGGCGTAGGCGCACGTCTGGGAGGTCCAAGGGCACCCGTTGGCGCGGGCCCACCGCAGGACGGCCAGGTGGCCGCCGGCCGCGGCGGCGGAGCACGTGGTTTCGTCCCAGGGGCACCCGGCCTCGCGGGCCCACACCAGGAGCTGCAGGTGGCCGTCGCGCGCCGCGGCGGCGCAGAGGCGGCCGGCGAGCTCCCGGGAGCGGGGACGCCCGCCCCGGAGGGCGGCGTCCCACAGCGCGGCGCCGCCCACCTCGCGGAGGCCGAGCATCAGCGCGCACAGGGCCGGGTCGCCGGGGTGGTCTTGGGGGCGGGTGTCGGCGCCGGGGGGCGGGGGGGGGGGGGGGGCGCATCCCGCAGCACGCGCTCGGCGATGGCCTCCACCACGTTCGGGGGGACCCCGTCCAGCCACTTGGGGGCCGCTGCGGGGGCCGCGGCGGCGCCGGCGGCGGGATCCGCGGCGGCGGAGCCGGCGGCGGGCGATGCGGCGGCGGGCGATACGGCGGGCAATACGGGGTTCATGGTCGCTGCGGTGGGTTGTTGGGCGGGTTGGGGCGGCGGTATATTGGCCGGGGTCCGGGGGGGGCGCTTTGGTGATGATGGCGGCTGGGCATGTCGGAGCGTCATTTTTTCGTTCCCGCGGCGAAAAAGGGATTTTGTTTTTTTTCGCTTACACTCTCTTTCGAAAAAAGTGGGACACCTCTATGTAATACGGAAGTGCATCGTGGTAGCCATCCAGCGTGATACAGCGGAACCTGGAGAATCTGCTCCGGCATGGGTCTGCGCAAGTGTGCATCTTTGCTATTGGACTAAGGTCTGTCGTGCGCTTCATTTCAACAATCCTTTCACCAGTCCAACCTGGATATTTCGATGACCTGATGGTCTCCCATGTATCATTTGCACATGCCTTGTTCGACTTTCCATTTCTAGAGCTAGCGGAGCCCTTGGCGGCGATGGTTCCCGATGCCCTGGTGGTGCAGAGCTTGAGGGACGGCAATGTTTGGACATAGACTCGGTAAAGCGACCATGTGAACACACCTATATGCAGGTAGACCATCCATTTCGTGATTAGTGTAGGTCACTAAGGACCTGCTGAAAGAAAGAAGCGTGCATGACACATCGTTGTATGGCAGCATAATCAAAGTACTCCGCTAACGCACCAAACTTGGGCGTGCTTCACTTCACCCCGGCGCAGGGATGGGATTCATAACGCGTTGGATTTGTTCAACTGCCGGCAAGACACCGAGCCCTGCCGCAGACTTCCGACCATGCGCGAGCTCAAGCCGTCCGCCCATAACCAAATCGCGAAACATTCCTTCTAAGAGCGAAATGCCGACATCCGGTCGTTGTTCCCCAAGCGCAATGTTCACGAGGTGAGCTCAGTTTCCGGGTGGTGTCACTGTCATGACGCCCCCGCCGTAGATCGAGCAGATGTCAGCCGCGGGACCGCAGAACTCCGTCGTGATTCTAGACCAGACCGCTCCGGTTGCTGCCGCTTACGGGGCAGACAAACTGTTCGACGGCAATTATGCGGGTTTTAGGAGCTACATCTCCAACGAGTTTTCAGTGGATTTCACATGCCGGTTCGCAAGCCCGCTAGCCATCCCCGACCCCGTATGTACTGGTGGCGCCCTCCCCGGATACCGCCTGGCGGACGCGCTACTCCTGCTGCGCGGCGACCTCCGCGAAGTGCGCCTGCTGCGCCTGTATATGCATGCGCCGCCACCACCGCCCCGAGCATGAGGAGGACCATCCCCGGGACGCGGGCGAGGGCGGCGAACGCGGAGGGCGGGGGATGAGCGACGCGCAGAAGGACGGGCGGTTGTTGCCGTCCTGCTCGACGTCGTCGCGCGCGCACAGCATCTCGTAGCACATGCCGGACACGTCCTGCTTGGAGAACTCGGGGGCCCCGGAGAGGGACTGCCAGCACAAGGCCTCCGGGAGCCGCTTCTGCGCGGGGGTCAGATCCGCGTCGGACTTTTCGCACTCGGTGCGTTAGCGGTCCAGGCTCTCCCGGTCCCCCGGCGTGGCGGATAGGCGCATGGTGTCCGTGGGCCCGGACGTCTTTTCCGCGGAGTCGGTCGACAGGGTGACGAACGCCCTGGGGCACCGGCGCCCTTGGTCCGTTTGCAGATGAGCCCCCCCGCGGCCGGCGCGAACGCCGAGCTGCACGGCGCCATGCACACGCCAATGCCGAACAGCCGCCCGAACCAGTTGCGCCGGTGCCACTGCGGCGTCCGGTACCACGCCCGCGGGTCGTTCTCGCACGCGGAGAGGATGACGCCCGCCGTGCGCACGTAGCTGCCCAGCGTGTTGGTCGAGCCGCTTATCTGCGACAGGACCTAGTCCAACACGAACAGGATGCCGCCTAGGACGGTGTAGAACATGAATTTCATGAAGGCCCGCCGCATGATGCCGGAGTACACGATCATCTGGATGTACAGCGTGAGGAGCCACAGCGTGGGCGGCAGCAGGACGATGAGCTTGAGCGTCCCGATGATGGCGAACTTGAAGATGCAGATGATGTTCTGCGGGATGGAAATGATGAAGATGCCGACCATGCGGAAGAAGCTGATGACGGCGCCCAGGTCCAGCGTTGGTTCATGATCGTGGTTGAATATCCCGCAGCAGTGCAGCACTATACCCAACAGTAACATTCCGCGCACTCGCCGAGCGCGAGCAGGCAGGAGTTCAAATAATTCAGAGAGCAGATAGCATATTAGGTTCGCGCTCACGCTGATTTCAAGTATTTTGAACGGCCGTCATCTACCCTCGGTCGCCCTTGTGTAGTACTGCCACCATTTGGCGATAGTCCGGACCATGCTTAGGGCAACTGGCACCACCAAGTGATTAAGTCGCAGAACAGACGTGCCAAAGCCAGCGAGTGTTCCCATGAATGCTGGGCCCATGAAGGAATTTCTATATTTTCTTGTCATATTTGCGACGATGTGATCTAGATTAAATGTATATATAGTTTAGAAATACAAGAGGGGGAGGTCGGCGGTGCAGGGGGGGCGTCTTTCCAAAGGTATATACTTACCATGCCTACTATATGCCTCTATACATGGACGATCGTGGGTGATAAAAGCTACCGCATTTGTAACGACTTGATGTTGACACGATATAGCGCGACTAACACTGCCGTGCGCTGCTCGGGGCATGCATACTGTCATCTGTCCAGGGTTGATGAAAACACGCAAGCCATTAACGATAATGGGTGATAATAAAAAATAACCTACCTTACATGTAATGATTATTTAACGTTGACACGCACGGTATATCGTTACTAACAGTGTAGTGAGCTTGGGGCATACTACTGTCCGGGGCGGTTAATGATAGCATGGCAACATATTTGTATGGATGATCGTGAGTGATAAAACTACCGCGCATGTAACAAATTAACGTTGATACGATATAGTGTGACTAACCAATGTAGTTATTGTAATACGCCGCAGCGACGAGGTGTCGCATGCATTCGTCGCTAAGGGGGTGGATTTTGGCGGACCAAATGGCGGAAGGGTGGGGGTGCGGATGTGGCGAAGCGGCTTCTACGGGAGTACGGCAGTCCGTTGGAATGATATTAAGAATGGGCGGCGGTTTCGGTAAAAGTAGCAGTGCAATATAGTATACATAATGCGCCACTGCGGTGGTTACCAAATGTGGTCACGAGAAATATGTGCCATATACATCATTATCTCCCAAATATAAATGGCGTACGAATCGCAACACTGTATGTGCTATGACGAAACGCACGTTACAATTCGTCCAACGGGTACGGCTGTCAATGTATGGTATTCAACAACGTATGATTCTTACCACATGTGGCCACGTGAAAGCGACGTCATGCAGTATCTCGCAAAATGGCGTGGTGGGAACCTCGACACTGTATGTGTAACGGCAACGCTTGGCAACCCCGAAGTCATTTTGGGAGATAATGTTCGGCACAGATATATCGCGGCCACGTGTGCCGAAAATCGCACGGTGTGTAATACCACATATTCTCCACCACCGCCGCCTATCTCCCAGCATCTCTCAACTAACAGTGCGCCCGTATCCCATGCACGCTGCCCCCCCCCCCCCCCATCCCCCCCTCCGGGCCGTACGCACGCGACATCCCGCTGCGGTGCTTTTCATTACCCGTGTCACGTCAAGTCGTTGACACGGTTGTTTGTTGCAGGATTTCTCCGGCGTAATAAGCAATTAAACACCGCGCTCGGGGCATGTCGGCACTACCCGGCAACGAAAAACGTCGACTGCTATGGACATTGCAGCACCCGTACTCCTGGATGTCACGGGTCGCTCGTCGTCGTTGCTCTACTGGCCTAACGCCGCCGTCTCCGTGGCGCGGTCGTCACAGCGCCAGTACCGGCCGACATCCACGCGTCCGCAATATCGTGCCTGCCATCATCTACATATACCCGTTAACAGTCTTTTGGACATACGCGTCGCGAGTTGCGGTGCGAAATGCATGAAATGTGGTGCAATTACAAGTCATTGGCACGACATGTCATGTGAACTACAACATGACGTGCATATGCTAGCATTCGTGGTCGGTAGGAGCGAGCAGCGAGAAAGGGTCACGTTTGTTATAGCGCCCGACCGCATGGACTGCCCTACTACCTCATCGCGATATAACATCACGTACATGGGCACGGTTGCCTGCTCGACCAGTGGCACGCCATCCTGCCCCCATCCGCTATCCAGGAACATCCGCGTGCACATGGGTCAAAGTAGACTGGAGCCTTGTGCTACGGGTTTGCGAACGATATACACACGAGTAGTAATCGTGAACACAATTAGTCGTGTTTGCGCAAGTACATCAGCATGAGAACGAGAAGGCAGCGGACACCCCATAGTCCAGTACTAATGCTTCTTGTCGTGCCATGTCACCATAGGTCCACCATATCCAAGTATATCCATAGTGCGCATCAGCATATATAGGATATGCGGACATTGGAGATACAAATGCGTTTCATGTCGCGGTTGTCAACTGTATAAGTATTGTCAACAATTTGTTACCACGTCGTGAAAACTGGGTACTATCATTAAATCGCGAGTAATACAATACACTACGATTAAAGAGCATCTGCTCGCATGCCCTTCATAAGTAGGCAAGTCCATTACAAACCGCTGATAGCCTCACGGGGGGCGGGGGCGGGGGGGGGGGGGGGGGGGTAACTGTCGTGTACGGATCGCTACACCTGCACGGCGTTGCGCGTGCATTTCCTGCCACCACCGATATTTATCCGACCTTCTTTCCAAGTGCAAATTGAAATTGAAAATGATATTGATATTGTGCCAAGTGCAAAGATCCACGGAAGTTTGCGCGGGGTCCGAGCGTAGCGGCAGCACGCCGATCCATGTGACAAGCTTGTCGCAATCTTTGGGAGTGAAATTCGCGGTATGCTGCAGGGTTGGCAGCTCCTCTCCGCGGATGTTGTCTCCCAACGTTGCCTTCACGGTTGCGCGTACCTTATTCATTGCATACCTTATTCCAAAATGCAAACCCGCCGCCCCGTTCCCTAGGAAGGTAATGCGGGCGGTCGTCATTTATTCCGGGAGGGGGGGGGGGTCATTGTGCGAGGCGCGGCGACACGATAAAACGTGTCAACGCATTGTCGATTCTCAGATTAGATAAGATTACCATGGATGAATTGAGTTTCGAGGGGAAGAGCCGGGCACTCACCCTTGGGCGCCGCAATGGTTGGGGTTCCGGCTGAGGCAATACAAGCCACACTCGCATCTCCGGTGAGAGTAAGGCTTATATATTCCCGGTAATGGAAACACTGGAACAGTACCATGAGTTTGGGACGGCTAGGCTTGGGAGGGTTCATCGGGCAGCGGGAACGCAACCTTGGATAATGTCAGCCGAGCGTTGTCCACATTCTCCTGAATGCGATTCGGTGGGAGGGTTGTGTTAGATTCATGTCGACAAGACACGACTCCAACACGCCTTGTCGTGTATGCGATGAATTGTTGACACGCATTTGCGTGTTAGACACAGCAATTCGACGGTCCAATGTTGTTTCATGCCAGTCTGACGCACATATATGATGATGAACAGTGCCAGCATGCCATATATCCAAGTGGGGGCGCTTATTGGGAGTGGAAAGGGTCGGTCCTTCTCCTCACTGCGCGGCGTGCCTTGCGCCGCGTGCCATCCTTCACCGCGGTCCATCCTTCCGGAAATCATCCCCGCCGCCGACGCCACATGCTGGTGCCGCTACGGTAGATGGGTCGGCCACCCATGCCGCTGAAGTTCCGCACCTCCCTGGCGCCTCGACAAACATGTCGGGAATGAGATAGCTTATGCTGAACATGAGGAGGTAATATAAAGCCGCAAGTTCCCGGAGGGGGCGATGCTGATGTATACCGTCCTTGTAGTGGGTAGTGCTGGGTGCGCTTTCTTGCGTCGGACGTTTCGAATTTGAAACCGTATATTGTCGGCGGACGGTGTCTCGGCACGCCCACGGGTGCAAAAGTTGCAGTAACGACATAATATCGTTCCACCGCTCGGATGGGCGTGTAAGCCCTAGCGGTGCAGGTGGGACGCTAGATTATACGCGCCCCGCGAGGGGCGCAGGGAGTGGGGCTAGTACAGGGCACATTAGCACGGTCGCTTTGCGCGGTTCAGTGTCCGTCTCGGAAAGAATATGGCTTTTCTGGACCTGGAAATCCCTTTAGATTTCGACATCCTTAAATTTTGATGACGGTGGTGCGCATCGGGCAGCGGCTACCTGATCACACCAGCGCTAGATAATAAGTATCCCGCCCGCAACCCAGGCACCCGCTTGTGCCGAGGGGACATGGGTGGACATGGGTAACCGAAATTATCCCGCCCGCAGCTGCGTGTGCCGATATACCACCGGGCTGTCGTACACAACGGCCGTCGTACACAACCAACCCACCCACCCACACATACACACACCACTCACATTATACCAAGCAATCGAATCATCGGCTACTAGCACTATGCAATCCTTCATTAATGTGATCACACACATGTTTTCACTATATTGTCCAGCGGCCAATATCTTGCACTCCCCTACCCATGGCTACGACATGCATGTCTGCTGACTGCATCGGAGACAACAACTTACCTAGGTACATGCACTGGAATAACCTGTAACGCACCCGTCACGGTAGTTGGCTTAGCAATGTTGAACAACTCTGACGGACAAAGGGCGGAGAAGCCGGGAAATCGGTGAGGGGGAGGGGGGAATGGCTAAATCTAGCAGGTAACTTAATGCGGAGAGCCTTAAAACAAAAGCACCCCATATCCCCCGGACGCATAAGATTCATATATAACACATTAGCCCTTCGGGGTTCGAATGAGGCAATGGTCTATGGGCTATGCCAGACCTACGACTGCAGTTGGCGCACGAGGTCAAGTGCTGGGGCGGCTTCGGCCGAAGTCCCGGGGCGAACTTTTACTAACACATGTGACGATTGCACGACGACGAAATATATGTAATGCACTGGGGAAATACAAGTATTATCCGTATTTCCGAGTCAACTGCGGTACCGTACTGGCGTACTCGTATAATATATTGCGCGGCGAATTTCAAATACCATCGGCTATTACTGTATTGCGACCGGGGTAGGCGCATGGAAGGCGCGCCTGTCGCGTCAGACGATACGACCGCTCTGTGGTCGCCATTCTGCTCTGCTCCGCCCTGCTCGGCCATACCCGTACCTGCCAGGCTTGCTCGCCCGCTGGCCTATAACATCCGTTCCCACCGCGCCGCCCGCCAAACCCCACCGCATCCAGCAAACGCTGCCAGGCCCTTCTGCGTTGGGAACCCGCGAGCCCCTGATCAAACACGACCCGCAACTCGAAAAGGTCACGTTCTGCCCCCCCCCCCCCCCCACACACACACATGCGGCCCCCTCTCCTAGTTATTCTACGCGGGGTACGCCGAGAGGAAATTACAAGAAAACGGCAACGTTCCGTGTCGTGAAATAATGCTCCACCTTCTCTACCGCCCGTGCCACGCGGTAGGGAAGCAGCTGTACTTGGGCTACACCCGCGACAGGTTCGCAACTGCTGCTAGTGACTCCAGTTCAGTCACTCAACGCGCCGCGGCCGCTCTGCACCCCCCCCCCCCCCCCCCCTCCCCGGAGCCGCCCGTGTGAGCTTCTGCACCGCGCTGCTACGTTCCCCATCCTGACTGCGCTCTGTCCGCTTCCCGTCCCTGCATATCTGCCAGCAGGGCGAGGCAGGCAGACTCAGCACAGACCGCGGAGAGGCTGGGAATCGACTTGGCCGGCGGCACTCACTGCACCCGGGCGCGACATGTCCCTGTCTAGCGTGGCGCCAGGGCTGCTGGCCACCCGGCGGCGCCGGCTCCTCGTGCTGGGCGCTCTGGGCCTAGCGGCGGCCGGGGTCGCGGCGCACCGCAGCGGCGCGCTGGCGGCCGCCCGCGCACGATGGGCAGGGTGGACGCGCCTGGCGGCGTCGCTGAGCGCGGCGGCCGCAGATGGCAGCGCGGCCGCGGCGCTGCTGGCGGCCGACCTGCGCGCCTTCCTGGCTTCTGACGCGGACGAGCTGCCGGGCAGCCTGGCGCAGCTGGCCAAGCTGCTGAGCTCGCGGCAGGCGGGCGCCACGTACACCACGCTCACCGCCTCCTTGATGGCCGCTGCCAGCCAGGGGCAGGTCGGCGGCGGTTGCAAGGGCGATGCCGATGGCGGGGGCAAGACAGACAGCGCAGGGCTGCGCCCCGGCGTGGCGGACCGCTTCCTGGAGCTGCTCTTCAGCGCGCGGGGCGAGGGGCTGCTGTCGGTGGCCGTCGGCATGGCCGCTCGCAGCAGCGTGGAGGCGGTGACGACGGCGCTCGCCGAACAGCGCTCGGCGGTATCGGCAGCGGGCGGCGGCGGCGCGGATCGTAGTGGCAGTGGCGACCAGCTGAACGGCGGCGTGGCGGCTCTGCTCGCGGTGGTGAGCGACCCGGAGGGGCAGCGCGCGCTGAGCGCGTTCATCGCCACCTTTGTCGCCACCGGCGTGTCCACCTACTTTGACGCCACTCGTGGGCACAACTACTATGAGGATCTGGTGGCCAGCGTGGCGACGCCGTCCAACCGCGCGGCGGTGGAGCACATCTCGGCGCATGTCTGCCGCGAGGCCATCGGTGCCTACCTCACCTTCTCCACCGGCGGCCGCCCCGTGCTGGAGCGCGGCGAGGTGGAGGCAGGCGGGGAGGATGTGGAGGAGGGCGCTGGGCCGGGTGATGGATGCAGCGAGGCGGAGGTAATCAGCAAGGTGCTGTCCTATGATGGGGAGGTGGGGGTGGCCAGCGCGACGCGGACAGCTGCCAAGGCGCCGCGCCCCAGCCGGCTCGCGGTCCCCGGCAGCGCGCCCCCCGCGACTGTCCCGGCCCCGCGCCGTCGCCCGCCGGCAGGCGCCCCGGGCGATGGTGTCATCGGGCAGCTATTCCAGGCAGCGTCCACCGCCGAGGGGCGCCGCCTGGTGGTGGAGCTGGCCAGCAGCGTGACGGCGGAGGCGGTGCGCACCGGCGTGGGCGCGGTGGGCGAGGCGATCGGCTTTAGCTGGCGGAGCCGCCGCGCAAACGGCGTCCCGGGCAAGTCGGGCCGGGAGACGGAGGAGGGAGCGGAGGGGCGCACGCTCGTGAGCTGTGTGCCGGCGCAAGCGGCGCTCTGCGCGGTGCTGTGCCTCGGGGCCGCGCTGCTCTTGGCGGCCGCGCTGGCGTACTTCCGTGCAGCGCCCGCCGACCTCGGCATGGCGCAGTGGCAGCCGCCGCCCACGGGGATGGCGCCGTAGGAATGCTCTCAAAGATGTTGCCAAGCGCCGCTGTCCCACGCGCGACCGGCTTCACGAGGCGCCCATGGCGCTGTAGATGCCAAAAGTGGTCTTCTTGACACGGCCCTCGCAGACTCTACCGTGCCTACGTCTTCATTCCCCCCGTACTTGCAGCCTGAGGAGCATCCGTCTCCTTAACTAGACACCCCCGAGCTCCATTGAACCGCCGAAGCAGTGGTCCAGCAGCATGGACCTGGCGGATGTACCATACTGTAGTCATGCTTTCTTGGTGTAGCATCTCGCCCACCGGCGGCACACTGCTCCCTGCGCTGGTGCGCTCTCCCTTTCTCATCACCGTTTGTACAAATCAGATGTTTCAATCTGCGGCCTGCTACTGCCTAGCCCCGCTGCGGCTATCTCCAGGCGGCGTGTGCGCCGCCCTGCGCGCAGCGTCTCCTTGTCCCTCTTTTCCCCGTGCCTCTGTTAACATTGACGCTGGCGTGGCTTTGCCGTTACTCAGACAACTGCACACCATAGCGAGCCACATGTTCACCCCGGTGCCCTTCTTCCTTACCCAGCGAATGCTCACCGCCACAAACAGCTGCTTCCGCTTCTAGTTCCCCTCGCAAGCCGGCTGACAAGGAGGCTAGCCGTGGACTCAAAGGTTGAGCAGAGCTGAACCGGGATGAAAACACACGCACCTCGATACCACTCCCGCGGGACGCGTGCCATTGAGTACGAGTGCCAGATTCAAAGGGAGACGCCGAGTCGCGAGTCGACCAATGGTGGGGCGGACTGCTACTGGAGCTGCTTATCCGGACAGCATGGCGGTGCTGAACGCAAGTGGGTTGCACCTGCTGCGTAGCAAGTTTCGTTGCCGGTGACCTGAATATCCGCCCCTGTATTTCAGGATTCCTTTCAATTCTGTACGACTGAGAACAGTTCATCATAGAAGCGCAACCGGCTGGTCATCTCAGAGGCAGGCGAAGGTGTAGCAGTGCTAGGCCTCGATCTGCCTAGGTTCCCTGGCATACTTTAAGCGTGGGGTGAAGCCCTCCCGGCCCCTGCACCAGTACTGCTGCCCAGCTGTTCCGGCGTTGAGATATGGCAGCAGGCGCACATGGTCCTGATAGTTTGGTTCGTAGCTGGCAACTTCGAATCCTTTGGGGTGGGGGGTACTGGCAGTGGCCCGGGCAGAGTCCCGCAGCAAAGTGCGAGCATTCATACAGCAGGGCTTTCTCCCGCGTAGTTCGTTATTTTGGTTGCAGCAGCTTGCAACCAGATGTTGGGAGAAACCAGATTCTCCTCACAGTTGAGGCATATGTTGCGACCCAGGGTGTTTCCCAGTGACACCCCTGAGTACCTTCGTGGAGAAGGGGAGCTCTGCCGCTCTGGGGTTGTGCTCCCAAAGGAATGGGGAGCGGGGAAGAAGAAACCAGGCAGACAGAACCGTCAGGTTTCTGTCAACTTTATTATGCCAGGTCACCCTAACAAGTGGCCAGAGCCACTGGCCAGCTGCTAGACCGGGGCAAACTTAGCTGCAAGGCCTGGACGAAACAGCATGGCGGGCTTCGCTGCAAACGCAAGGTCCCAAGCCAACACGCGACGCAGTGGCGGAACAGCGCTGCTACGAAACAGTCACGGCTTGGGGCGCAACTGTTCTTTTTTCAATAATGATATCTATCTAGAGGTTGTGACCTTCAACAGGAGCGTCGCGCGGCAAGGCGTCTCAGACGATGCGGCAGGGTGCCCGCCACCCCACGCCCCTGCCCACGATAGCAGTTTCACGACGCGCGGCGATCAAAAGCGCTCGTTGTCCTCCTCGTCCTCCTCGAACTGGTCCACGTCCTCCTCGCCCGCGTCGTCCTCCTCGGCCATCTCCTCGTTCTGGTCAAAGTCGCCGCCGTCCACGTCGCCGTCCTCCATCCCCTCCTCGTAGCCGCCCTCCTCACCCTCGCCCTCTTCAAGGTCACCTTCCCCCTCCTCCTGCTGCTGCATCTGGAACTTCTTGAGCTCCACGCCGCCGCGGGGGACCACCAGCAGGCCGCGACCGGCAGCGGCGATCTCGCCCGTCGTAGTCGCGGGAAGAGCGCGCGACGCGCCCACGCCCGCCGCGCCCAGGCACAGCGCGGCCACCACCAGCAGGCAGCCCAGTTGCGTCGCGCGAGAAGCCATAGGTGCACGGACTTGAGAAAATAAAGGTGGGAGTTAAAGCTTCCGGGGCCGCGTGCGAGGGTCAGGCCTGAGGCACTGCTGATTGACGGGTGGACGGGGTGGGCGGGGAAATTTGACGCGCGGTCGTATACCGGCGGGGGCGGGAGTGCGTCGTGACCGCGCCCCTCCGGACCGCGCCGCGCGACGTAGTGTGGTCGTTTAAATACACTGTCATCATCGTGTGATGCTGCTGGTATATTACTAATACTGTATGACGTACCCGTACAGTTAGTCAGGTTCCGACCGTGCTGCTGGGTCGCGATGCGGTCGCGATTCGTACAGGTCGTTATCATGTCGTCATCATCGCGTAATCTCTGGAACCATTTCACGTAATGAACAACTTATATTAACGTGATGCGTGCGTTCGCATGTAGGGCTATAATATAGCTATAGCATATTTTAACTAAGCGGCGCTTCGCGCCGGGGATCTGTGGAGGTGCCCCTACCTCTTGGGTTGAGCGTGGTGCGGGATGCGGGCCGCTTTTAGCCGGCTTGCAGTGTTGATCTTGTAATACTGTTGTTTCCGGGTAATAATGTTTTTAGCGTTAGATTTGTCAGTAATTTATTTTTCAAAAGATACGTATTATTTTGTAAAACAGATTAAATCTGCAAGCCGCGTAAAAGCGGGCCGCTGACTACTGGTGTGCATTACAAAAAGGCCGGTCCCCAACCCACCGCTAAAAGTTGTATTACCCAAAAAAAAAAAAGTAGCACTACAAGATCAGCAATACAGTACAAGCCGCCTACAGGCGGCCCGCATCCCGCACGAGGCCGCGCAGGTCGGGCCGGTCGTCAGGTCTACGGGGCGGGCACGGCGCGAATCGCCACGCCCGCCGCCTGTACCGGCACCGGACGCCGGACGCCGTCGTTCGACCGTCGCCCGTCCGTCGACGGACGCCGGGCCCCGGGTCGGCGGACTGCCCCCGCACCGCGGCGACCCCTTTTACAGCATCATACTTGGACTACCGTATAAATAAGTAAGGAATAGTCGCTGAATAGTCTCGCTTGCTGATTCAGCAGTAAAACGCGCTGCGGTACCGCGTTGTTTTGGCGTTTTAGACGAATATATGACGTGCCTGGGCTAGAATACACGCGCATCCATTCAGAATCTTACCGTACACGTACTAGTACCGTGAAATCAAACGAGCGAACACCGAACGTATGACGGTTCATGCGCGAAGCGCGTATGGGGGAGGACGGAGGAGGACGGACGCCTAAAAATCCGTGATAAAACCGTATTGCGACCGGTATCGATTCTCACGTACTCCAGGTGATTTCGGACGCGGCTCTCCTTTTCCTCCGCTCAACCCAAGAGGTAGGGGAATCAGCATATACCGCCTGTATTTCAGACAGCACGATGCGAGCAGTAAGTACCGTACGTTGAATGTTTTAAACATCAGGTCTATCATAAATAAGGTTTCCTCCTTCACCTCACCGCTTTTATTCCGGCTACCGTGCTGCTCAGTGGTACGGGTTACTAGGCACCTGTCCTTACGCCCTTTTTGGGTGCATCACGAGCGAGTAGACATAAGACCAGCCATAACAGCTGAGTATCCAACCTTCCAGTTTCGCTGCGGTACACGCAGCGAATATCTGTCTCGCAACACGTTGCAAGGTCACTTAAGGTTGTTCAAGACCACACCCGGCTCACCACCCGTATGTGAAATGCTCATGCGAACGTCCGTGCGTCATCATGTTAGATGGAGAAGAACCCGCCGTCGTTGAGGCGACGCTCGAATGAGACGACACCCGACGCAGACGTGAGGCCCAGTCTACATTCAGTGCTGCGCGAGCTTGCAACAACAATAGCTCAAGGGACGGCTTGTGACCGTGTTTTTCATGGTGGAGATGGAGTACGTGGCTATGGTGCCGGGCAGCGCATCACGGAACATCGTCCGACATGCAGCGGGGGAGCCGTAGAGCGCCCCGACTTGCTAAAGCTAGCCCAGAGCGGCCGTGCCGGAGCAAAATCCGTAAGTGACGAGGACGACTACCTCGCGGTGCTAGAGCTAATGCAATAATGAGCAGATTTTGTTTACGAGGCCATTAGCCGGTCTGGTTAGACCAGCCAGCCGGGTGCATGGGCTCTTCCCCCTGAGCACCGACATGACGAACGAGTACCAGAAGCAGGATGACCGGCGCCTGGCGGCCCATGAGGAGTATCTTTGGATGTCGTGTTTCGGAGCCCACATGGCCGCACTCTTCGTAACTCTCGACGAGCTGCTACCCTATACGTACGTACATATTGATGCAAAAGGAGAAAAAGGGCGCTAAAATGAGGGGGCAGCTAAAACGACAAATCAACTTGTCATGACCTAAAGTGCTTCTCGTTGTGTTTAGTACTAGGACAACTTCGCGCTAAGCTTGTGTAGTGCGCTGACGATCATCAGCATCACAGTCGCAATCCTTAAGTATCCGTTACATAGGATCGATTGTTTTTATAGACCTGATGTAGAATTAGTGAATGGTTATCACCTGCTTGATGCGACGATATATCCGTTCCCTTGCCCGCTCCGTTGACATTATTCTCAATGAATAAAGTGGACTCCGGAACTCGCCGTCATGCGCGCGTGGCGCGGGAAGTGAGGTTACGCTGCTGACCGGCGGCTGATGACGTGATGGGCGCCACGATTACAATCGCTATGCTGGCACAACATCAATACCGTGACGCAACGCCTCCACCCTGCCCGGCCAAGGTCGTCGAATACCGGCGCGATACTTAATCGCTCCCACTCGGTATGATGACCGTTCGGGGGCGCTGCGTGGTCGGCGCGGCGGCCGGCCATCGCGGCGGAGGGCGCGGTCGACGATTTCTCGACAGCGCCCCCCGCCGCCATCGACACGCAGCGCAGCACGCCGCGCCCGCGCGGCACGTTTGCACTCAGCGAGGCACCCCCAAGGCGCTGACTACACGGTGGAACTCGGGAAGCCGCGCGGACTCGCGGCTGGCGGCCGTCGCGGGCGTAGGGGGCTCGTCGGAGGGGGAGGACGGCGCGCACGGTGGCGGCGCACACAGCAGCGGGCGCGCGGACAGCCACGCCGCGCCCGTGACGTACGGCGAGGACTACGGCACCATTCTCAACATCGCGGTGCCCGCGTTCTTCTCCCTCATGCTCGACCCGCTGATGGCAGCGGTGGACGCAGGTGTCGCTCCCCATTGCCGTGCCCTAGGCGTTGTATGTCTTCCTACCCCCTGCCATGCTTTGCCATTGCGAGACAGCACCCCGCCCCACTTTGCGGGCCTGACTGGGCGCTCAATCCTCGTGGCATTGTGGCGGTCGTGCCACCCCCCCTCGCGCAGCCATCGTGGGCCGGCTGGGCCCTATCGCAATGGCCGCCACAGGTATCAGCAACATGGTCTTCAGCTATAGCTCGATGCTGTTCAACTTCATGGCAGTCATCACCGTCCCCAACGTCGCATCGGCGCTGGCGCGCGGGGACCGCAGCGCGGCGTCGCAGTTTGTGTCCGGCACGCTGTGGCTCGCGTGGCTGGTGGGGTCGTGCGTGAGCCTGGGTATGTGGTTTGGCGCGGAGCACATCATCCTGTCTGCGGGCACGGAGCCAGGGCTGCAAGCAGAGGTCCGCACCGCCCCACCCTGGCAGGGGCAGCCCCGCCATGGCAGCAGCGCGTCCCGCGCACTCTCATGTATATTTCCATCCCTCTCTCCCTTGCAGCTGCCCCTCCTTCACTCCTGTACCACTTACGCACCCCCTCCGCAGGCGATAGCATGCCTCCGAGCGCGGTCGTTCAGCGTGCCAGCGGTCCTGAGCTGCATGGCGTGCAATGGGGTGTTTCGGGCGTATAAGGTGACGCACCTCGATGGCATGAGGCCCATTCCCCCTTTGTTGCTGCTCATGTGTGCCCTGCAGCCCCCATTGCATGGCAGCATCTCACTGTTCTGGTCATGCGCAGGACACGCGCACGCCGCTGCTGCTCACAGGGGTGGCCAACCTGCTCAACCTGGCGATGGACCTCGTGTTTGTGTTCTGCCTGGGGTGGGGGGCACCGGGGGCTGCGCTGGCCACCGCCATCTCGGTCTGGGTCGCGTTCCTTGCGCTGCTGTCGACACTGCTGTACAAGGTGCGCACCGCTCAGTGCCCCCCCCCGCCCCCCCAGCTGCGTGTGCTGTACATGCTGGCACGGGTACATAAGCATGTCATTGGCAGGTCGTTGGTATGTACGTGTCTATGTACATGCTTTCTCAATCTGTCCACTCCCCCCCCCCCCCCCCCCCCCCCCCCCCCCTTCCGCCTTTCTTCCTCTCTCACACCGGCGTATATATAAAAAGGCAATGCATGTGTTCAAATTGTATTCTGCATGCATGTATAGACTATGTGCGAGTACGCTAAGCCCTAGCCATCCCCACCCTTTGGTACGCCAGGGCCTCATCCAACCATCCGACCTAGCAAAGCACCCTAGTGCGGTGCTGCTGCTTGACATCCTGCGGCAAGGGTTTGCCGTGTCGGTGCGCAGCATCGGGCTGTTTGTGTTCCTCAGCAGCGCGGGCTTGGCGGTCAACAAACTCGGGGCGGTGCCGCTGGCGGTGCACGAGATCGTGCGGCAGGTGGGTGGCTCGGAGGGCATTTCCAAGCTCAACGTGGCATTTGTATCGGTGTGCAAGTGCAGAAATGTCCCCAAGTCCTTTTTGATGGCAGAAGGGGATGCAGCAGCAGTCACTAAATTCATGCTGCTGACCCCCCCCCCCCCCCCCCCCTCCTCCCCCCCCCCCCCCCCCCCCCCAACTTCCCCACGCCTCCTTCTCGTTCCCCGGTGGTGCGCAGTTGTGGTTTGCGTCCGTCATGATGTTCGAATCCTTCAACGTGGCCACCCAGACGCTGGTGGCGGGCGTCATCGGGGCGGGCGACCGGCGCAAGGCGAGGCGCATCCTGCGGCGCACCAGCCTGGCAGTCATTGCTGCCGGGTGCCTCACAAGGTGCTCCCCTTCCCCATCCCTCCTCCACTCAACCCCAATTTGCTGCATTCCTATTTAGGCTTCTGGCACCACCAGGGTGATACGTTTGAACCACCCCCAGTCACAGCAACACTTGCCCTGCGCAAACATATTGTGTACGAGGTCATGTCCTAGTATGAGGACTCGTTCATAAGGGCTGCTTATACGCTCATAAAGTTCATAGACAACAGCTCGTGCACCTGCAAACCTCAGTCGCGCTCCTCTTTCCTCTTATACCCATCACCCGACAGGCACCATCACCCACCGTTCAATGCACTGGCAGATAAGCACTCGCATGATCGCTGACCCCCCGCCTCGGCTGTGCAGTGCGTTTGTGTTTACGCTGCGATACAAAATTGCAGCGGTATTCACCACTTCGCCGGAAGTCATCGCACTGGTGGCGCAGATGCTGGTGCTGTGCTCCGTCTTCTTCCCCATCGACGGCCTCGTGCTCATTCTGGAGGGCGCGCTCACAGGCGCAATGCAGGCACGAACCCGGTGCCAGCTTCCATGTTGCCCCTGCAACACAAAATCACTAAGGGTGAGGATGGTGGACAAACTTTGCGGTTAAGAGTACATACTATACATATGTGTAGTAAGAACACTTAACGAATGAAAATCTGCCCTGCCTGCAAGAGGTGAAATGTTGACGAAATCATCGCGGAACTATAGCGAAGGCTCTTAGAGGTTGCATGCAAGCTCAATTTGAGGCTTCAAATAAACGGGAATTTGCAGGTGCATCACCACCTGTACATATACATAATATTAAAATCGATATTGCAGCTGCGCTCTTACTGTATATACATATCTATACCTATACGTAGACATAGACATAGACATCAACATATATCGCGGGTGGGGAAGAGAGAGGGGGAGGGGGAGAGGAAGTGCTGGCCTTCTTGAGATGGAGTTGGCAGTTCAAGATTAATATGCAATAAACATCATAGATACAGTGTGGCAGAATGCAATTTCAGCATACATTAACATCTGCTGCGGTAATGGGACCGGGCGATATGCAAAAACGCCATCATTGATGGAAAAAGGGTGCCTTTGGGCTATTGCTCTTATGCATAGTAGTTCCGTGGTTCCTTTGTCTTATTTTGAGCTCTAAGCCTTGTAGCCAGCACCTATGGCTACATGGCTCCTGACTAGTAATGGTGCAATGACCTCGCGTATAAATTTGTTCTGACCTTTATTCACAATCCGGAATGATTACAATCCCTGTTCAAATGAGTACTTTTGTACCAATGCTCGAACAAGAAGTCTACCCCTTTTCCTTCTCGAGGGTTATACATGTTTCCAAGAAATTGTCCACTCAGTGCTTGCGCGACACCCCCCCTCCTTTCCAACAGGTTGGCTTTGTGGCGCGCAGCGTAGCGGTGTCGAGCATCCTGGGTGTATTGCTGCTCAACCTGGTCCCGCTCTGCACAGCCTCCGTGCTCGGCGTCTGGGTCGCGATGAAGGCGATGATGGTCCTCCGCCTGGGCTCTGCCAGCGCGCGCCTTCTATCACGCCAGTCTCCGCTCTACGTGCAGCCCGCCCACAGTTGAGCACATTGCCAGCTAGTGGGGCCCTGTAGCCCTACACACGGCAGGATGACGGCTGATGCTATTTCCGGCGGTTCATGGGCTGTGGGACTGCTCCCTGCGCATGTAGATTGCATGCCGGGGGCGGATTATTTATAATAGGACTTCTTTCAGTGGTCATGGAGTTTGGAGTATGACTCATTGAAGCCACCCGCCCGCTGTTAAACCTCGGCTATCCCGGTGACATGTCATCGGGATAATGATCACAGGCCCTCCATGTGCCACATCTACCTCGTGCAAGCTTGCGATGCGCCCACAATGGTGAAGGTACAGGCAAAGAAGTGTAAGCAATAAAGTACACTCGATACCAGCCTGTGCTGGAATGGCAGGGCTTTGCATAGCTCTTGTTCCTTCGTTTTGCTCGCTGTGTCTCTGTCACTCTGTCACTCTTTGTCACCTTCATGCTGAAGTATGTCGAGGCGCGGTCTAACACGAGCATTCGCTGGCTTACCGGCGCAAACATGTCTACTACAGGTATCGCAAGTCGCCATTGCAGACCAGGTGGCTGATGCCAGGTCGTCGTCTTAGAAGAGCGGTCTTTAAGCCTGAGATTAAAATGTGTAGACACCCATACAATCTTTAACGACTAGAATCCCATAGTGCCACTGGTGATCCGCACCGACGCAACTTTGACGTTTCTCGTTCGTTAGTCGTGGTTGGTCGGTATTTGCCGCGCATCGCTCGTTTCAGGCTGGTCGTGCCTCGCCGTGTCGTCATGGCATGCGACGGAGGTCACTCTACGCGTCGTCTCGCGTATGCATCCACTCTCTGGCGGGCAGTGTCATGTGTCGTATAGAAAAATGTCGGTGATATCACATGACGGCAAATATTGTTTTATCAGCATAGGGTTACTAAACTGAGACTGAATGCATACTGTTGAAATAGTGCGTCGTGCGTCTGGAGCAGTGACGTCTGGTGCAAATGTTACCACGACAGTGTCTGAAATCTTCGTGCCATAGCGCTTGGAAACCTGCTATTATTACATCATTGGAAATACCCGCATCGTCGAGAGGTCAAACTCGACTTCACCACATCCAACTGTATTTCTGCCCCCGACCCCTTCCAGTCGGTGGGATTATAGCAGCTGTCGAAACGCCCGGCTGGTGTTGACGGCAGCTTGGGCAAAAAGCAATTCTGTCTCCCTATCCAGCACAGCCATCCTCAAACGAGCATCTTCGTTTTTTCTCTTGGCTTCTGCTGCCTCCACTTCGTCCAGGATGACGGGCGCAAGCACGACCGCGGCAGCCACGGCCGCCACTCCGAGAGCCACCGACCCAACGGTCTCAAGAACGCGAAGCATCCCCCTTCGGGCTTGACGTCTGCGGGCTTCCTCTCGCCGTCTCTGTGCCCACTCTTGAAACCCCATACAACTCGGGTGGTTGTCGGCAAAGCTGCTCGACGAGCCTTGGGTGCCCCTCCCTTGAAACTGACGATCCTTCTATTCGGCGCGGTGCAGCTGGTTGAGTTGGAGTCGGGATGTGACCCCGAGGCCAAAAGCGAGGGGTCGATTTTATCCTACCAGGTTGATGCGCGGTCGCGCGCTGGTCTTGAGACATCGTCGCAATATGGACGGGTGTCCTGTATCGAACAACATGACTAAATGGCGACTAGTAGGGGTTAATCTTTGACACGACATCACTCAGCATGATTGAAGAAATCTGAATGTTAAGATATATGTACAACATTAATATTGACGACAGGACAGCAGGCGAATAGGACTACGAGCACTTCATATCAAAAAAGTTTATACCAGGTACCTGTACCTGTACCTGGGCTGGTAGTCGCTATACAGTACATTCTACAACACCGAGGGACTCGCGATGTGCTGTACAGAAACATCGTCCCGATTTCTGAGCGAACAAATCACGAATGTCAACAATTGGGGTTATAAGTAACCAGCATCGCCGACCATCGATGTTGTCGAGCAGGCGGAAATATAATGGAACAAAAAAGCAGAGTCTGCCTGTTCCCGACGAGCGCTGGCCAAAGTGGCCGTTTCACTTGGGCTAAGTACTGGTAGGATGACTTCGCGACATGACAGCAATACATATCATACATGCTATCATGCTATCTAGTACGACCGTAGCAATACGAATAAGAATTCCTGAATAACAGGCAATATCGTCCCGGCGTGTCCTAGGTTTACCCAGTTGATGCATTAGCCCCTCGGGGTTCGAATGAGGCAATGGTCTACATGCTATGCCAGACCTACGACTTCATTAATTTGGCGCAGAGGGGCCAAGTGGTGGGACGGCTTCAACCGATGTCCCGGGCCGATCTTTATCAGCAATATCTAACAGCAATATCGACATCGTCGTTATCATTATGCTAGGGTTGTGTCATTGTGTGTGTGTGTGCAAATGGCATGCTCAACTGTTGCGACTGCTTATATGTCTACTCGTGCGGCACACAAACAGGCATACAACATGGGCTCGTTCAATTTCGAATTTAGAGCCTACACACAGCGCCGCCATGACTCCGTTTTCCCTTCACGTTTTCACTATAGGGTAGGTCTCTCGACCTTTTTTTGCTCTCGACCGTGTAAAACAGCCTACCCGACTTTTGTTTGGCAAAACCAGACTCAACTCGAATTTACTTTACTAATTGGACCGACATACTATGTTGTTATTTTTGGTGCCGGAAACGCTACTCCCAGAAAATTTGGGGGGGGGGGGGGGGGGGGGGGGGGGGGGGGGGTTGTATATATACAGTCCCCCTAGTGCCTCCTCCGGATATGTTTTATGGTCTATATACATTACGAGTAAACAACACGGGTCGCGTGGCGGGCATCATTAACGGATTTTGATTACATGCTACTAATACTACGTGGGCCGCGCTCCTAACATAAGCGTCGCCCTCTAAGATGTTGTAGCTACTCGCTGAACCGGCATCACACCACTGGTTCCGGCCAGGGCACTGCAGAGGAGCAACCATCAGCCGACAGCCGACCGGGGAAGGAAGGTCTTGAGGTACGGGGGTTGGGGACGGGAGGGTCGACCGGGTGCGCACTAGTACGCGCGGTGGTGGACCCCGTACGCTGCGAGGTCGTGGGTGGTCAAGCGGCGGGGGCGGCTCCAGAGGTATGTCATACTCCGGGCACTTGTAGGACATCCAACACGCCTACCTCTCGTCGTCAAAACGGCACATAGTGCAGCGGGCGGACTTACTTACTAGCATTGTCGTTGCCGGGGTGTTTGCCAACTTGCCGAGCGCTGCAGTCGTAGGATCGAGTCGCATTCGGACGGAACATCAGCGTCGGCGAAACGCGACGGAGGCATGGCGATCGGACCAGCGTTGCTCGGCACATGGACACTAGGGATAGCCGGCGCCGCAACCATGGCACTACCGGACATGTCCCGGAACGTGAGGTCATGGGCAGCATGGCGCAGCTTGCCTCGAGTCCGGGACGGGGCTCGTCAACATGGTTGACTGCCTTCGGGGCGCAGGTCAGTCAGCCGTTATTGTAATACTTCAAAAACGCAAAAAACGTTTCTTCGGATTCAACAACAAGACGCGGTCGCACGCCCGTCCCGCCCACACATGTCGACATAATCATCACATGCCGACGACAATATCATCCCGTCAAGGTATTAAGCGAGTGCTGGGTGGTATGGGAGTCATACCTGAGGCAGCGTGCCGGCGCCGGTGGATTGCAGCTTTAGCACGTTGGAGGTCTCGGCGAACTCGGTGCCGTCGTCCCATCTGATGCGGAATGTGTTGTTCACGACAGACTCCGCAACTTCTCCAAACTTCATAGCCCTATGTTTGGCGTAATCTGCCGGGGACATGGGCTTGATACGGCCCACGACGGGCGGCTACACAGCTCAAGAGATGAATAGGCTGTCTCATGGTGAATCGATGGGCTGAGAATGGTGGCCGCGTTGCACTGACCGATCGTCTACGGACCCGGGCGCTCCTGGACCGACTAAGGTATCCTATCTAGGGCCCCCTAGACCTTTCCTTACTCCCTGGTGGTCATCATGCCAGTTTTGCCCATAGTAGTGGGCCCATATATACAACATTTGTTGTATGTTTACAACATATCCGGACAGGCACTAGTTATTCTTGCCATGTACTACGTATCTATCCGTTTCGTCACGTCAGTACCGGCAACGCCGACCGCCGAGTGTTATCGGCGCATTTTTTGATAAAAGTAACTTAAAATATTTATCAATGGCTTGAGATGTGATAGGTGGCTGGAGGGGCCTGCTTGTTACGCTCGTGATAGGGAACGTGATAGGGATTTTTAGGTTCTCCGACAAACCCTAATACAGTTGCTAACCGCCGCGCGACTCGCATCCCCAAAAAGCGATGCATTGGCCCCGCGCGGGCGGATTTTCCCCGCGAAGGGGCCTACTATAGGCGCATCCCATAGCAGATTATGGGGAGCGTATTGATGGCCAGCCCTACTACATACCCTAGACGATGCCGTAGCAGGTGACCATATGGATCCACCCGCCGACTCGGGGGCTGCACCCCTGCGCATTACTGCTTAAGGCCGGCTCTACCAAGGGCACATAGAATGCGCGGACATCGGGTGTAGGTGAGCTGCTTTGTTGCGAAGCCTTAATTGCGGTATTGGCCGTTTTGAGCGACCTGCTTACATGCTTGCATGCTGACGGCGGGAGAGCACGCATTACTTGTGAATGCGTTCCACGATGGTAGAGCTAACTCTTATCGTGCAACCGTACACATACTTTAGTGACAGAGCGCTTGTACGTGCTTTAAAAGAAATCGTGCCCTCGTGACAGTGGCGGGTTATCAAATTCATTACTAACCATGAACAATGACACGCACAAGCACGGCTCTTACAATGAGAGCACAACAAACTCCACATAGGGCTCACCCCTCGCATGATGTCATATTCACGTATGGCACATGGAATAAGGGCGCGGCCGGAAACAAAGGCGAGGGCTGAAAATGGGCGCCAATATACAATTGATGCTTGGCAAAGGGGCAAGACTTTTGTGGGCATGTGTGGTAAAAAGCTGAAGTAATTCAAGTTGGTAGTCCGGGAATACCGCGCAAACAAGTATCAAGATTTCAAAGGGAGGGGGATGTGTGGTTTGCCGAAAATGCGTCTTGGCTCCGGTTACCGTGTTTTCTAGGGCATGAGCATATGTCGACAACCCGCAAGAACAGAAAGCACAAAGTGAGGGAGGGGTACAACCGCGGCCCGCCACATTGAAGGCGGGGCGCGAAGATGGAAGATGGGGACGGCAGAGAGCCCGCTAGTTTTTTATATAATTCTGACTCGAGCGGGGGGTCGACGCACTGCGATGATGTGCTTGAGTTGACCGTGCTCGTTGTACGACAGTTTTCTACGTCAAATTTGGGTGCTATAGCACGCTCGTAGTACAGCGGTCCGTGCTCGGGTTTAGCAAAATATGCAGATGCGCGCGTTGCATGTGCGCTACGTGGATTAGCGTGTCGCAGGTGAACGCGCGCATTGTGCGCTAGGAGGAAGGAGACCCGAGCAACTACTGGTAGGAAATTTTCAAAGGACAGGGCCATATGGTTTGCCGAGCTCGATCTTGAGGCATGGCGTAGGATGAGTGCGCCGGCTGGCCCGAGCGGTAAACGAGGGGCGGTCAAGAAGCCGGGGACGGGCACCGTTAGTTCCCGGAGTGGGAGCCAAAAGGCGTCCAATTGTCACTTGGGAGGACCGACGATGTCGCGTACTCACTACGCCGAGGCGGCCGGGCGCGAAGAAGTCCGGGGAGGGCGGGAATACATCCACCTCGGACGCTATTTCCGAGAGTCGTTGGTGACAGCTCCGGTTAAGCTAGTATAGGGCACGATGACGGTGTCCGCCGCGCCGGAGGTGAGGAGTTTGATGACGAGATCGTCGATAGCCCCCCCCCCCCCCCCCCTCCCCCCCTGGGGGGGGGGGGGAGGGGGTGGCGGGGGGTGTGCACCAGTTGTGTTCGCGACGCCACACAAAGTCGGAAAGGCGCAGACTGACGGTAGCCTCACTGCATGGGTCGCGCAAGCGGGAGTTCTAGCGCGGGAGCCGCGCGTTCTCCATTGTAGGGAAGCGGTGGACGGTGTGACGACCCCAGATATTGTCGAGGTGGTTGAAGTGGCGTAGGTTGAACGCCAAATCGTCGTAGTTGATCTTGCGGCTGAGGCGGTCAACCCAGATGTCCGCCGTGGTCTTGATGTAGCGCGCACGAATTGGGATGTCGTTGGTGTCGACGAGGATGAACCATACCTTCCGTAGGTCGGTCACGAGCAGAGGGGAGCGGGATGTGAGGTTGGCGAGGATTTAGACCACCCCCATGCTGTCCTTGTGGAGGAGCACATGTCGGCCTCGCAGCGCTCCGAAAGGATAGTGAGCACGGCGTACCGGATAGTCTTGAGCTTCTTGTAGATGATGTGCCGCTCGCGGTCGCCGTCGTACTGGAAGCCGCGCGCCTCGGTGGTCTCGTTGAGGACGGCGCCCCACCGGTAGCCGGAGCTGTCAATGTGGATTTAGACGGACTCGACGGGCTTGTAGATGGAGCGGCAGTTGCCGTGAGCATGCAACGCGGAACACCATCGGAGGTCACGTTGGAGCAGGTGCGTCATCTTGACGCGCCTGCTCCACAAGTCCTTCATGAGGAGCACGTCGTGCAGCTTGCGGTCTTGCGAAGGTAAATCCGAGCCGGCTCGATGGCGAGGAGCAAGAACCCGCCGAGTCCGTCTAAGAACCCGCCGGAGAATCTGCCCGCCAATTATTTTGCCCGGATTCATGCCATGCCTGAGCGGTTCCTTGAACACTGCCCTGGAGTGGCGGAGGTGATGAATATGAGACTATCGAATATATGTTGGTGGAGTGCATGCGGTGGGGGTATCACCGTCATAATTTTTGACTGTTAGTTCCGGAGTTCGGGGATTTTATTAGTCGAAATGTTATTGCGTCAACACTTGAGGACTTAACTGCCTTTATTTTGGGCGGGGTCCCCCCTCCCCTTCATCACTGCGCCCTGGATTTTATTGGGAATGGGAATTTTTTCCAGCTATGGCGTCGGCCCCTCCCTCACATTGCCTTTTTTGTTGCACATGTATCGCACTCCCGAAATGCTTTGCTCCGCGGGTTGGGGCTTGCCCCAACTCGCATTATACTCGAATGAGCCGACGCCCAAACGGGCAGGGCGGACCTTTCGTGGTCAGTGCCGGGTATTTTAAAGGCAGTTTTAGACGGTGATCCAACAATTATGTTGAAAATTCTATCATTGACATCTAAATAGTTTTGCAGATTGATTCGGCAATTTGCTAGTTGACTAGAGCTGAGCGTCGCCTACCCAGGGCTTTCCGCAACTGGATCGATGCCAAAACGGCCGTCGTAGAGACCAGGGTTGGGCATAAGTGACCCCTGGGTCGCTTATGTCATAACATAAGTACTTATGACATAAGTACATAATTATGTTATGATCCGGCATAAGCGGAATTATGCCTTATGTTATGACATAATTTTTGAATAATTATGCTCATAACATAATTATGCCATAATTTATGGCATAAGAAGTGAGGAAGTGGCCAAAATACACCGCCACCGCGACCTTTGTATGTCAGCTCGTACTTGGGGAACAGCTTGGAACCGTTGCGATAGGGCCAGCTCAGCCATCGGCTCAGCCCACGTCTTGGCGTTCAGCTCCTCCACAGTCGCACAGAAGGGCCCCTCTCTCGGAAACTTCGGGTGCAGCTGGTTGGTTTTCGAGCCGATGAAACACAAAATACAGCATATTGCCTCTCCAGCGGACGAGCCATCCTCAATCTCGCAGTCGTCAGCCTCCCGGGAAGAGTTGTCGACGAATAAGCCCCAATAAGGCGACTTCCTGCGGGTCGCGTGCGATCCCCACGACGCCTTAAGATTCTTCTTCACTAGCTCAATCCGTGCGCGCGCGCGGCGAATGCACTCAGCAGTTCGTGTGTCCGAAGCGCCGCGTTCAGCCTTATCGGAAGCCGGGAAGTTCGAATAATCGTCGGCTGTTGGGGCGGTGGTGGTGGCAGCAGCCGCAACGGGTGGTGCGGCGGCGGGTGTCTGCTCACTAGCGGCGGGTGAGGAGCCGCCATCGCCCGTACCGGAGCAAATCTCGCTGCGAACCGCAGTATGGTGCGACAGTACGGACCTCCAAGCGCATGTAGACATGGCGGAGCCCGTCAACGTTGCCTCGTCCTTGCCCGTTGGGGGTGTTGGTGTGGTCATGGCGGGCGCCTGTGCGCCTGCTGGCAAGGTGCTGGATAGCGATCCGGCGGGAAGATTGCCTCTGCGACGGTCGTCTGTGTCCCGGCATCACGAGTATATTACTTATAATTTCGTACTATCGCCTCGTACAGTAACACCTCGTACATAGGTACTGTATCTACGAGCAGTACGCAGTCTGCGCGGGGGAGCCAACTGCGGGTTTTATCGGCACTTATGCCGGGCACTTATGCCTGGGACTTATGCCGATTTTCGATGGGACTTCCTCATAAGCATAACCGCTTATGTTATGTCATAACATAAGTTTCCCGGAATAACTTATGCCTTATGCCCAACCCTGGTAGAGACGCTGCAAGGGTTTCACTGTAGCCAGTCCTGTCCCGGGGCGGAAATAGGATTTACAATAACTGATGGCGACCTGCTCGGCCAGCTGTTATTGACGAGGGTCGGCGGACGGCGCGGGCGGATTAACCCGACGCGAAGTGACAGCTACATAGTCGCTACACGCAGTACCTGTACCCTGTACCTGTATGGATGTTTTGCTTTATTTGTTTTTCCGGGTTACCCGTACGAGTAGTACGAGCAGTGTTAGGCGGCTACTCTGCTGCGCCACTCCCTATAAATATCATTTCGGCACGCTCCTGACTCCTGACCCGTCGTCACGCTCCGAACCCATCAACTATCCCGTCCTATCAAACCATCACCTATCGGGTCCTTGGCCGAAACCGTGTCGTGGGTGCATATCAAAATTGCTTGGCAGGCTGCGCGGGTGTGCTAGACCCCCCCCCCCCCCCCCCTTATCATCCGCGGCTTATCGACGAACAGGCGCGCGCAATCGGCTGGCCCGAGGTGGCGCGAAAGGGCGCGACAGTCCGCCCGAGATGGCCGCTGTGAATAGGGATCGCAAGCGATGGGGGCTGGCAGCGAAGCTGGCGGTGGGAGTTGGGGCAGGGGTGGCGCTGGGCGCGGCGGCGGTGGCGGCGGTGAGGGTGGCGCAGCGGGAGCGGGAGCGAAGGCGCGCCCCGACACCATCCCCATACTGCCCTCGCATACCCTCTTCCCCCGTGCCCATATGGACAGCGTTGTGCGAACACGGCAAAATGGAAACTGGAAAACACTGCCGTGTTCTGCGTGGGAGAGCGCGGCCGCTTTGTGCGACGGGTGTGTGGATGCGGATGGGGTGGGTCACGGCATCAGCCAGTTGTGGCAAGGTCCTGACTCGGAGGAGGACCTCCCGGGAGACGACGCACCGCACGCCCCACCGGCAAAACAAGCGCTTTCCTCTGGCTCATGGCGGCACACGCGCGCAATTACGTCTAGCACATGTGCGCACCTATGAAGTTATGGGTAGCAATGCGGCTTGATTACAGGATGTCATAGATTGTCGTAATACACAGATTCCACAATCGTCACATCACCCCCCCCCCCCCCTCTCTTTCTGCCTCTAACTACCTACCTGTGTATCTGCGTATGTACATCTATCTATGTGGTATGAGAGGAGAAAAGTACCCCAAACCTGTCCCATTCAAACAGGTACGGGGTACGGGTGTGCACCGGGCCCCCCAACCTAGTGCCACAGGGCTGGCTGTATGGCGCTGGGAACACGCGACGCAGTGTCAGCGTTTGGGGCCTCCGGAGGGCGTAGCGGAAGGGTGGGGGCGGAACGGGGCGGGAGGTGAGCTAAGGGGCTAAAGTCCGGATGATTGTTGGGTGTGGCCCCGCAGGAAGCCGCTGCAGCCGGAGCAGTGGTATAGCGGGCAGGACTCCGCGGGGGCCAGCAGGAACTTTGACGCAATCCTGGAGAAGGTCCGCCTGCGGGTGCGTCCCCGCCCCCCCCCCCCCCCCCCCCCCCCTCATACCCCCACCCCCCCATCGCCCGCTGTGGAGTAAGTATGTAAGTATTGTTTCTTCGGGCCGTGAGGTGGCGGCTGCACGCGGAGGCGGTGGGGCGGAGGCGCTGACACGGAGGTGGCGCTGGTGCGGCGGCGGCGCAGGGTGTGGCGACGTGCCTCAAGCCGCAGCTGTGGCCCTACCTGCTCCAGCTGTACGACCCCGCGAGCTCCGGCGTGGAGCGCGCCGAGCAGCACCGCGTCCTGGCGACCGACTACGCGCAGCTGCTGGAGAACTGCGAAGTGCCTCCCCCCCCCCCCCCCCCCCCCCAACCCCAAAAGCACTCTACCACGCGCAACAGCACGGAGCATGGGAGGCGCTCAGCGCAGCCGGAAGCTGGGTTGAACGACATGGAAACGGCGCAAAGTTTAATGTGTTTAGCCGATACATTTAGCTGGAACTCGGGCCCGACCTGCTAAAGCGCCCGTGCAGCATCCATGGTGTACGTACGTGCCGCAGTAAGCCTACTTCGGGCTCGCTTGACATTCTCATTTTGCGCCCCCCCCCCCCCCCCCCCCCGGGGTGCGCGCTAAACCCTAAATCTAACCCTAAAAACCCTAGACACCGCACGCTAAGAGGGGCGAACCCAGCGATATATACAGTATTGAAATGCACCAAACTACGCGGCAGAATTATGGAGGCAATATGGCGAAAGCAGAACTTTGGGGAGCGGGAGGGGGGCGGGCGAGGTCGGCCCTGTTTAGAAACAGTGCGGTGTGTGTGTGCGGTTCCCTGGGCCTTCTGGCCTGGATTCCAGGTAAGCCCGGCCTGAAGTCTTATCTGGCCTGCGGCGGCGCAGATTCAGTGCACCCCGCTGTCAGGGCATAACTGACTGAAGCTGAAACGCCCCCTCTAGATACGTCCTCACGCGCCGCTGTCTGGTAGAGTGTGACGGCCTGCTGCCCCGCCCGTGCTGCCTGGGGCGCGCAGAAGCTGGACTCGGACATCATCGACGAGGTGGGCGAGGGCGGCATCCTGATGCCCTCCGCGATGCAGTCCTCCCCCGCCAAGCCGGACCTCGACCGCCTGGCCATCATGAACTTTGAGGAGTCGCAGCGCATCATCGTGATGGACGCGGTGCGCACCGAGATGGGCGCGCTGGCGAGCCTGGAGGCGCAAAGCCGTGGCGACGCGGGGGGCTGTGCGGCGGGGGGCGGCGGGGGGGACGCGCCGCCGCCACCACCGCCGGGCGCGATGGTCTGGAACGGCCGGCTGGCGCGCGAGATGCTCGCGGCGTCGGAGCACTTGTCGCCCTACGCGCGGCGGGCGGCGGCGCGCCTCATCTCGCTGCTGTCGGCGTACGCGGTGTACGACCCCGAGATCGGGTACTGCCAGGTGACGGGGGCCGGCGCCGAACCCATGAGACCCAAGAAGCCCCTCCCGCACTACGTCATTACGTAAAGTCAAGCTCGCCCCGGCCGGGACATCGGCTTAAGCTGCCCCAGCACTTGAGCTCCTGCACCGTTTGCAGTCGTGGGTCTGGCGTATATCCATCAGACTATCGCCTCATTCAAACCCCAAAGGGCTACAATGCAGCAACCAGGGTATAACCCGGGACAGCGGCCCGGTCGGTATTGCCCTCAACTGGGAGAACCGGGAATCAAACCGGGGACCTCTTGCACAAGAGACCTCCGCTCCACCGAGCGGACGGACAGCGAGGCCTGTCATTACGTCAGGTTTGATGTTGTCGAATCTACACCGGCATGCACTAGGGACGAACTGCGGTGCTGGTGTGCGGAACAAACCTCGGGGCCACATTTGCCGCAGCTGGCCTCCTTCCAGGGGGGGGAGGGGACTGAATAATCTCAGCCGTGGTTCAGTGCCAGAGGCGGCCAGGGCCGATTTTTAGGCTAGTCCAGGCTGAATTCCGGCCTGAAATTCCGTTCAGTTCGAAGGGTGGAACGGAATCCTGCTCAATTTTGCCTAAAGTGCCGGAATTCCGTTCGGCTTACAGGCGCACAACCCTGCGACATGCCGTACACGCCCCTCGAAGTTGAGAGAGCCATTGTCACTGTTATTATTGACTCATCGTTGCGCCGCCGGTATTGTCTCTGATGCCGCCAGGGCATGGCGGACCTGGCGGCGCCCTTCGTGGCGTTGGTGCCGGACGATGTGGAGGCCTTCTGGTGCTTTGAGCGCCTCATGCGCCACTCGCGCGCCAACTTTGCGCACAGCGGGGAGGGCGTGCGCGCGCAGCTGCGCATGCTGGGCCGCGTGCTGGAGCACAAGGACCCGGTGCTCATGCACCACCTGCGCCACGTCGGCGCGGGGGAGTGCCTGTTTGCGTACCGCATGGTGCTCGTCCTCATGCGCCGGGAGCTCAGCCTCGCCAACGTGCGCCAAGCCCCCCTGCTCCCCCCCCTCCAGACATGCACACACAAACATACATATACACATATATATATACATATATACACATACATGCACCTTCTTTCTCAACAGGGACGCTGATCGGCAGATTACCAATACGCGTGCGGCCATCGGTGTTTCTCGGTCAGGTGCACTGATTTTCCCATCGGCAACAGTGGGCAGGGATCCTCCCAAGCGCCCGGACAACCGCCTCGCGATGTTTGGCGGTGGTCTTGTGGGTTCGGCAGGTTGATGGTGTTGCGCTCAGGACACCGCCCGCCGGATTCCCCCGTGGCCGCTCGGGGCACCTGGCCCGGGGCAGCATTTCAGCTATGGTTTAGTCGTATTCATTGTGTTCGCGGGTCGTCGATGGCGGGGCGGGACAATGGTCGGGGACGACCAGGCCGCTACAAATACGCACCTCCCGCGCGCGTTGGGATATGATATGTCCTAGCTATCCTTTCCCTTCGACTTCCGGTGTAGGATTAGGGTTTAACAATAGGGCTACAGGTTTCCTTGCCCACAAGCCGCTACGATCGCCTCTGATGTAGCGAGCTTGATTTCGTGGCTATGTCTCTTCATTGGCGTTTCCTCTGGAGCTTTGGCGCGACGGGCGCTGGTTTGGGTTGGGAGGAAGAGGGGGGGGGGGGGGGGGGGTTGCTTAGACCTACAGTGGGCCCTCACACCCCCCGCCACGGACCATGTCCTGAACCGGTAGCCCTCATCCTCTGCACCCTTCCCGCACCCACGCTCCTCAGTCTTCTGCCTGGGCGACACGTGTGTCGTCGTCTTGAAGCCGGTTGTCCACTGCATTGCTGGGAGGTTGTCATGGATCGGGCAGGAAAAATGTGGGGATTCTGAGCGCCCCTGAGAATCCCATAGATGCTCTGGCTGGCTATGTCATGGCGCACTCGGGGGGAGGCTGGTAGCGATCGATCAGCATCAATATCAATCAATCAATCAATCAATCAATCAATCAATCAATCAATCTGTAGCACTGTTGGCTATCAGGGTCAATGGCACGGTTATGTTTAGTGGGTAGGTAGTGTGTGTGTGGGTGTGGCGGTGTTTGGGGGGGGGGGGGGGGGGGTATCATGGGACACCTGCACGAGGGCATTCAAATGATACGTCACGCCTCCGCCAACGCCGCAACGATCCCGGCGCGCACCCTTGCCTGTATCTATGCATGCAGTGATGCCGCAGGTGCAGCTCCGCATCGAGGCTGCAAGCTGCTCTTGTAAGTAAGCATAGCATGAGTACGCCATGTATGGGTTTGGTGTGTGCACTCAAAAGTCGGATGGCAGGTAAGAGTCAGATGATGGGGTAAAATAACCGCCACCAACCTCGGAAACTGGGCCGCTTTGCGAGCCTAATGCCCTAAGACCCTAAATCCGGAAACCCTGACGCGCTGTCGTGCACATGCTTGTCGAGCTCGGCATGACGGCGTTGCTGTGACGCTGCCGCAGTGCTTGCTGCTGTGGGAGATGCTGTGGGCGGAGGACCTGAGCGCGGAGCGCGCCAAGCAAGCGGCGATGGAGGCGCGCGTCGCTGCGGCGGCGGGCCGGGACGCGGCCGCCAACGGGACGCCGCCGCGCTCGCCGGGCGCCACGACGCCGCCCTATCGGGACCCCGACACCGCGGAGCCGAGCCTGCTGGTGTGCTTCATGGCCGCCGTCATCCACCAGCAGCGCCGCCGCGTGTTGGACGACTCGCGCGGCGTGGACGACGTGCTGCGCCTCTTCAGCTCGTACCACATCGCGCTCTGGCGCTGCCTCCGGGACGCGCGGCTCATCCGGGCCTCCTTCATCCAGGCCACCGCGGGCAGCCCGTAGAGTGCGCCTTAGGCGCTCCAAGCCCGCGGCGTGTAATGCGGCCAAGAATCCATCCTACGACCCCCTGCATTCACCTTTTCATCTCACAGTACATGTGATCCTTACATGTATGCAACTATCATATATAAACGCCACTATCGTCCCTCCAAGCTTATACTAGCAGCGCACTAATAGTCAAGCCTGAGATACAGTGTCCCACAAAATATTGACAGCACTTGATTGCTACCCTGGAGCTGCCCCCCACGAATACCGACCCTCACAAGAGCCCCTACTATAATACGCCTCAAACTGGAGTTCCATGCAACCTACGGGTGCCGGCGCAGGTGCACTAGTTACGCTGCGAATAAGACTTGACTTGCCCTGCCTGCCAGATGAGGTCAATTGTGGACAACGGATCGAACTATTGGTGCGGATAAGACGCGCCAACAAGAAGCTTTGTAATGCAACCTATGAGAACCTTAGCTATGATACCTCGTCTTGACTTGACGCCAGGCAGAAAAGTCAGGTTCATATCCGCAGTGTTCATATCCCTGCTTTTGCAACGCATAGAGAATGTTCGTATAGGTTGCTAGCAAGCCCAATCATTCGAAGCTTATCATATCCGGGAATCGACACCCATATAGGAACATTCGGTATAGTATAGTACGTATAGTATAGCTCCGCTGCAGATTCGTGTTTTTCAACCGCTGGCAGGCAGTAGGGCAGGTTCCTATTAGCAGTATGCTTACAATTACTGCACCGGCACCCGCTCATCGAACACCCGCCCCATCACCGAGCAGAGCCATGGCAGAGGCACCCGGCGCCCCACCCGTTAGTGCTGCCTCCTTGGTGCACAGAAATTAAAATGGCATATGTACCCTATGCAACCCTAAATAATATCCGTTGTAATTTGCCGCTCTGAGTCTTGTGATCTCGCTCCTGGACTGTCGTTTACCAGAGCTGCGAGTTTAATGTCGGCGCGACAGGCAGGACAATACTCAAGCAGAGGCACAGGGTTCCCGCCTCCTGTGGCCCTGCTCGGAAATAGTTTGGAATGTGGGCGCTCGTATGAAATGGAAAACTGCCTGAAAACTCGGTGGTGTCAGGGTTGTACTGTTGCCCGCCTTGTCAGGGGGGGCGTAGAAACAAATGCACCATGTATTCCAAGCAAGCCCAATGCACAGTTGGGCACATACTACATGCTGCCGATGCTCACCGTCCATGAGCCAGCACCTCCACGGACCAAGCAGACTCACTACTGGGGTAGACTTTCCGCAAACCTTTTGTTCAGCCTTTTTATCATAGAAGCAGGAGGATGTCCGTGGGCCAGCGTCAGTCACTCAAAGGCGGCGCCCCAGACCTTGGGTCAGTTCATTAGAGCCTCGACGAAACTACGGGAGAAACCGCAAGGTGGTATTGCGCCAGCAGCTCACCATCAGGCGCCCTGTCTAGATTCAGAACCATTGCTATGCGTGGCCACATGACAGCCCAAGATGATAGCTACCCTTGAAGTCAGAGCACGGCCGGGTGTCGGCAGTGCCATGTGCGCCCGTGAAATCGTCACTATGATCATCAATGTTGTCGCCATTGTCATGAGAAGCGGTGCGCTGCGGACCGCGCCTGCGATGTCACCTTCACGGAGTGTCAACGCCATGGCATGAGCCACATCAAGAATGATGCGGTGTGATGGCGGTGTGGCGCAGGGGCTGCATGCCATGGCGGTGTGGCCCATCACACATGCATTCGATGTCCATCATGCCATGGCGCCACGCCGCATCACGCGAGCGCGGTGCCGGTGACGTCCTTCTTCATGTTCTCAATCTGCGAGGTAAAATTCTTGACAAACTTCCGAGCGACCTCCTTGCCGTCCGCCTTCTGCAGCTCCTCGCGCATCTTGGCGGCGTCCGCGTCCAGGGAGTCCACGGCCTCGCGGTGCTTCTCCTAATAGCGCCCGGCAAGACACGCAACGGTCAGGGCAGATCCCGCATCATTGTGAGAAGAGGGGGGGAAGGGGGGGGGGGGGGGGGGGATGACACGGTCCCAATGGCATGGCTCCCTTGGCTAAAATGGGAATGCAGGTTTGGATGTATCAAACTGGCATGGCGGGGCCGCGCTTCATATGTATCAAGCACCGGGCTACCTGCGGCTCATTTGATGAGAAATGTCGTCTCATTGTGTGATACGTTTCTAGTCTAATGGTTTGCGGTCTCCCCCAGGACGAAACTGGTAATGGTATGTCCCATATTAGCAGCACCTCCACCCGAGGCGCTGGCGCTCTCTTCACACATGTCATGAGCGTATGTAGCAGCCTTGCCCGCGGACCTGGAACTCGCCGATCAGGCTGTAGATCTTCTGCGAGCTGGCGTTGAGCTTTGCGCAGTCCTCCTGCCGCAGAAGCGCCCGCAGCAGCATGTCAGCACCAGCGCCCCCCTCCTCCCCATCAAGCTCACTAGTTATCATTGACTGCATCATGTCGGGTGCATTTGCCGCAGAGCGTAGCTCAGGGTCGCGCAACAGTCACCAACTGATGGGGGTGGCGCGGGCATGCCTGAGCCATCTTGGCGACGGCGTCCATCTGCGCCTGCAGCTTCTCCTCTGCGGCGTTCGTCGCTTTCTCCAGCTGCTCCTCCCTCAGGGCGTTGACCTGGCAACATTGGGCAGCCCACAGATGGGGCGGGCGGGGGGGGGGGGGGGGGGGTCAAAGAGGGAAGGGGGTAGCGCGGCTCGCTGTTATAGCAGGTGGGTGCGCGTGCTTGTGACGTTCCGATGGGATCTGCCGAAAAGTGAATGTCGCAAGTGAATTGAACCCTGTGCACGGAGCCCCCGTTTGACAAGGCATTTCAATCAAACCGGTGCTGCTGCGGCAGCCCCTGCACGTGTTGGAGCTTGGTGCCCAATATCATAAAATCGGTATGCAAGTGAATGTTGCAAGTGAATCGAACCCTGCGCACGGAGGGCCCATTTGAGACTGGGATTGATGCGGGGTCTTGAAGCTGTGTTACCGAGCCCGTCGATACTCATTCAAAGAACACCGCAGTGAATGATACAAAAGGAGCTACAGCAACGCTGGTACAGCCTCACACGCCAATTCATTAGCAGGCCGCTGCAGTCGTATACAAATTTTGTATGTATATATGTTCTCACGGTCTACATGTCTACCTTACATGACAGGTACACAAATCATTGGGATGGGTGGGGCTGGACATGCTGATCTGCCAGGGAAGCCCCGGCGCATGAGGGAGGAGGGGGGCGGGGGTTGGGGGGGGGGGGGGGGGAGGGGGAGCTTGCCTTGGCATGAAGCAGGGAGCGCAGCTGCTCAAAGTCGCCCACCGGCGCGCCACCTGCCTGCGGTATCGCCTGCAGAGATGCCGGGTGGGGGAAGGCTTCCGCCTGGGCCGCGCCCTTCCGGGACGGGTTGCCGTCAGCCGCGGCGGGCCGCGTCCCGGGGCCGCCCTCGCCCTCCTGGGACTCCACCACGCCGCGGAGCGTGAAGACGTCCCGGCGGCCCTCCTCCGCACGCGGGCTTGCCGGCCCGTCCGCCTCAGCGCCCTCCTCGGCACCACGGCCTCGCTGCTTGCCGCCGCGCGGCTTCTTAGCGCCCGGTGCGGCGTCGTCCGCCGCCGGGCCGCGGGCCTTCCGGCTCCGTGTGCCGCCAGCCTTGGCCATTCTTGCGCCTCTAAGCTGTCGGGCTGCAACGAAGTACAATGGGAGCGCACTGGGCACCGTAGGCCAGCAAAACCACGGCGCCATTGTGTTACTGGTAGCCATGCAGGGATTCGTCTAAAAATTATGGTATGGTCTGTGATACCTACTGTGGGGCACACACGCATACAGTTAAGACCATCATACACAGTAGCCTGGTACTATGGTTAAATGCCCCCAGCTCTTGGGCCCGGGGGTAGCTAACTGGTACCACCCGTCCCCAATTCGACATAGCTTTGATATTCTATACATTCTACAGCATATCGCAATGCCATGTATCATCGACAGTGAAGCACACGGCTGCTACTCGGGCAAATCCTAGCAGATATAGCTATGCCGCACGAGTTGTGTCGATTCTGACAGATCAACGACCTCCCGCCGAGAGTCGCAGGTCCCGATAATTTGCCAAAGCCAGAGCTCAGAGTTGTAACTCGCTTACCGACATCAGATATGGGGCACGACCGGCAAGCGCCCTCGGCTCGCCGTGACGGGATCTTGCTGGATCGGACGGCCCGATGCCATATAGGAACTTTAAGGCCGAGGAAGACGATCCGTGGAGACGCTATACGGTGGCGCGAAAGAGCGAGGGGGCGCACGATGGCGGCATGGTGCAGCGCGAAGTAGGGGCGCGCGATTGCAGCTTTAGTCCGGCAATGCAGCAGGGGGCCGAGCGACACCCGTTCGTGAACACTGCTGTCACTGCATTGGCTACTGCTAAGAAAATTATTGTTTCGGCATATCGCCGCCGATTCGTCGACGGCGAAACGCGGCAACCTTTTCGATGTGGCGATTCCACGTTTCGCCAGCACAGCCAGCCTTCTACCAGGGAGGTATGGAGGTCTCAAGAGGGATGCAGTCGAACTTCACGGCAGCTGGGCGCACTACGACTGATGGAGTCTGTCGGGGATCACTCGGGATTATCGATACAAGACGATGAATACAATGTGCATCAGTGTCGTCCCGGCTCATACACGTTGTATAAGTCAATCAGCCTGCCGCCTGCTATCGACCCGGCTTGGCATATCAGAAGCCTGGTAGACGCTTGATAAGCTGGCATCAGGCGCAGAATAGCCGCTCTCGCAAGTCCGCGCGGGGTAAACTGCAAATAGCAAAATGATACGACGTGCATGCCACTGACGCGGCGCAAGAAGTTCTTGGACTGCAAAATTTAGCTTAAGAAAGAGTATGAAAACATTATTGTACACAAATACGCGCCCTACGACGAGGGGCATCTCGTCGCAACTACCTTGCGCTATGATTCCGAGGGCCTGAAGACGCAGCACCCTGAGACTTCCCGGGCTTTAAAGGGTAAACATCCTGCCATCCTGGGCACCGCTGTCTGATAGTTGTTAAAGGGCGGTATTGAAATACCTGAGACTGATGACGGCAAACACTTGCTTTGTCAAATTGTAGTGGAGCTGCAGTCTGCCCGAGAAGTCTGCGCCACGACAGAAGTCGCAAGTGATACAGGGCTAGCCGCTGCTGCGGAAGTTGTAGTTTGCAGAAATGTAAGGAGTACTACTACGTTCGTCGCTGCATCTTATCATTGGTCGTCGAGCGCACAGGTGCTGTCTAAATTCATACATCATGCTGGTCTGGAAGTCCTTTAGTCATTGCTACGAACAGATGAATTCCCTCGTGGCCGCTAAATACACCCATCGACTGCTATGATATGGCAGTCGATCCCTCCCAGAGTAAACCACATCCCCTGAATATTTGTGCCAGCAGGTTATGCTGTTTGTAACGTTGCACAATAAATGCACCCACCAACCTCGCTCGCTGAGCCTGCCAGCGCGGGGATCCCAACATCTCGCCGACGGACAATGGGCGTTGGCTGAACGAAGGCTATCAGCAGTCCATCATTAGGAACACTTCACGTGTTAACATAGAAGAATGGAATATCTTGATTCCCCTAGTCCATAATATGCGGGATCCAGCTGCGTAATGGAGTTCGCTTTGATTCTACTGATGGGCGGTTTTGTTACATGTCCGATAAAATCTGCCTCCCCACTTCCGACGATAAACTATCAAATCTAATTATCGACGAACTTCATGATGCCGCCGGTCACGCCGATGATTTCGAACGCACACTCCTCAATATTTCGCGCACTTTTTTGTGGCCACGCATGTGCAATACTGTTCGCCGTTACTACAGAATTTGCCAAACGTACCAACGCATTCAGAGCTCGACCCAAAAACCCAATAGGCTCTTTGTCACCACTGCCTTAAGGTTCTCACCCCTGGGAAATAATTTAGATGGATTTTACAACCGCGGCTTGCCTCTGCAAAATTGCTTCGATGCAATTGCTAAATTTGTTTGCAACTTCACTCAGCAGGCCCACTACTTATTATCCCATGTAATATTCACATTGACGCCCCTCAACTCGCTCGGTTATTTATTGACGAAATTTTCAGACACGACCATGGCTTGTGTCGTACAATTATTTCCGATTGCGATCCCGCTATACCTCTACGTTTTGGAAGAAATTATTCCGTTCCCTTACCACCAAATTGGATATATTACCTCGTCGTTTCACCCCGAGACCGAAGGACAAACCGAACGCACGCACCGCATCACTATTGAGCATATTCTACGCTCTTATGTGCACCAAAACCATATACTACGACTGGCTCAATAACCCGTCCCTTGCTTAATTTGCCTATACAACAATAATTACCATTCCGCGATAAAACGCTCGCCCTTTGAGGCTTGGTATGGCATGTGCCCCCTTGTTCATGCTGCCTTATTATCCCAACCCTTGGATTATACTGACCATGTCGATATTGCCCAACACATGCATAACACCCATGCCATGATATCCGAAGAAATAAAACTCGCTGATGTGTACCAATTTGCTTCGGCTAATCGTCGCTCCCGGCCTGGGGAATTTAACGAGGGTGAAAACATTTGGCTATCCACCGATAATTTATTATCGCGTAACCATCATGTTCGCGCAAACTCCGCCAGCGATTCTTCGGTCCGTTTCCGATCGTCCAAAACATATCCTCCCAGGCATACCGCATTCGCTTGCCCCCGACTATGGAGCGTCACCGTGTGTTTCATATTTCCAAGTTACGCCGCTGCTATATTCGCCGAATGCCCCCCCCCCTGATGTTTCCCGTGGTCGACTTATATCCCCCACAGCAAGATGAATTCATTGTTGAGAACATTCTTGATCGCAGAATTGAACATGATACCGATCATTATGCTCGCGACCCCGCCCTTGTGTTCCTTGTGCAATGGCTAGGCTATGACTCTTCGCAGAAGTCTTAAGAGCTCTATTGCAGCCTCAGAAAGGTTGACATGCTCACTGTCTATGGCCAACGCACACCCGCGCCTTGTCTGCTTTGTGTTGCCGCCCACACTACCGTGAGCTTAACCGAAAATACCATGCCCCATTTCCCCTCAACATTTGAGACCCTTGTTTTAATTTTTTGAGAGGAGTAGAAATGTTAGGGTCACTCTGTTCCCCAACCCTACCTATGCATGCACCTATACCCGCGCCATTGTTACATATATCATTTGCATGATACTTGTAATCATCCTCATTGTCTTTACTATACTCGTATGCTTGCATGCGCCCAATGTCCGAGGGCAATCCCCGCGCCCCACATCTGTTATACTACATATGGTGCCATCTGACTGCCACCGCCCGGTCACCAGTGACCTCTAGCCCGATCTGCCACAACCTGCCAGCTGTAAGCCGGCGGCCAACCGGCATGTAGCCAGAATCCGTCTGCTCAAACCACTTGTCCTGTCTCAATATAGCACCGCACTACTGCACCTCACAGGTGAACACCGTGCACCAGGGCGGAAGACGCCCGGTCCAATACCACCTTGTTGTGCTGCTCCGCCTTGATCGCCGCGATCCCCGGGGTGTATCAACGGGGGTCGTTTCCCCAAGTGGGGGTCGTGGAGGACATGCACGCGAAATCGATCATTTAATCACCCCCCAACCCCGCAAGTGTCAAATCTGACGGCCTCGAGCGGTCCGCTGGGCGCATCCCATAGGTCTCAAGGGTCAGGTCGCCGGTTCCAGAGCGGTCTCGGTCAAGCACCGCCCCCGCTTCAATCGCCACAGAAGCCCATAGAATTTTCAAGGCGATATACATGCGGTGCTTGTAGCTCGCGACGGGGCAGATGGGCAGATGATCCATGACAAAATCCGTAGCGTTCCGGTTCGAGCCATCCGTAGAGCGAAGCCATGTAAGGGATCAATAACACACGTGGGGCCCGGGCATGTGACAAGCGCGGAACCTCGCGCGGGCGAAGGCCCAGCACCCGCGCAGCGCGACTGAATAAGCAGCATGGGGCTGACTCGTGATCCGACTGGAAAAGCGATAGGGAGCCCCGCCCGCACACGCTGTACAAGCGCGGGGCATCAAGTTGCGAGGCCGCGGCACCCGTACGATGGAAGCCAAGATCGAGGGCCACGAAGTCAGGCAAGCGAATCGCACGGCTGAGGTGCGTTGGACAACCATGGTCGTGGGTTGGTCAAGGGCGGCAGCATCCGTATCCGTACCCGAGGGCGGAGCTGTAGTACCGCCTAGCTGCGATTCTAGTAGGGAAGGAGTTGCCGCTGACGGAGGGGGTGCCACTAAATCGCCGGGCGACGGTGTCTTGAGAGCTACAAAAGCGCATGTAGTAACGGTATGGGCAGTACTCGTACCACCGATAGGAAGCGATTGTTGGGCAGCAGAAGCGGCCTCACCAATATCAACCCCAAGGGACGTGGCCGTAAAATGATATGTGGCGACGCGCAGTCCTCCGCTCGTGCTCGTACCCGTACGGGCCGTAGTACCAACTAATGGACCCGGTGCAGCGGGGCTCGTAGCATTACCAACCGTAAGTAATTCGAAGATCTCGTGGGCATGCCCGTACGCCGCGCGCCGCACATCTTTCTGCGGTAACGTGGTGAGGGCTTGTACAATCTCGTACACACGGCGCGTCTCGCGCGCCCATGGCAAAGCACTCGTAGCCACGGACGACACCTAGGCGCGGACCGCCTCGTACAAGGGGCCGAGTGAGGGCCATTACTCCCGTACCAGCTTTGGCAAGACAACCGATTGCGCGGAATAGAACGCCGCATGCATGGGCCTCAGACTGCAACAAGGCCATATTCAAACCGCCAAAATTCGCGGGCATACTCATCTGGACGATTGCAGCCTCCATGCGCGGTGCAGCCTCCATGCGCGGTCGCAAGCATCCTTATCAAGCAACGGAAATGCAGCCGAAATGTTGGCGGCGTCCACGGCCTCCAAGAAAGGGTCAAGCTCCGACGGCGGCATCATGCGGCCAAGGAAGGTCTGCCGCACCGCGCATACGACCAGAAAATCGCATGGCCCAAAAAAGGGGCATCCGTATCCCGATGTGCCAAAGGAGGCGATGTCCTCCAAAAGTGCGGCGTGTGCCTGCTCACGGCGCCACCCCAACGCAACGGTCATCCACCGCGGGTAATGGCTAATATATCAGCACCCAGATACACGGCGCCATCATGGACATGGTCATCGGCCGGGGTACGAAATCCTCCCGGCGCAAAAATCGCCCGCACTGCCCGCAACTCGGCCTCGCTGATGTCACCGCCGGGGTGAAGAACGTACCTCGTCTTATTGTCGTTGACCACCAGTCTGACTTTGAAAAGCTCCGTGCAATACTCGTCGAAAACACGCGGAACGAGAGCCGCCGATGATGATAAATTATCAACTCGCTGCTTAGACTTGTGAGCCCCTAGTTGCTCGTTCATCTATCCCGCAGCTCACGTTCACCTGATAGTCGTATTTGAAAAAGGTAGCGACTATACACGTCTCGTGGGAACACGGCCGGGGGCGATACACGGCTGGCGGCCCGAGATGTGTTCCCAAAATCCCGGTATGTGTTCCTCCCGTTCCCTTATAATCGCACTTATTGAACTGGCCGGAACCCAGTCGCTCGAACCGCATTATTATTACTTTTAGTAGTACGGCACTACTAAAAGTAAAGTTCGCCCCGGGACATCGGCCGAAGCCGCCCCATCACTTGACCTCGTGCGCCAACTGCAGTCGTAGGTCTGGCATAGCCCATAGACCATTGCCTCATTCGAACCCCGAAGGGCTAATGCATCAACCGGGTAAACCCGGGACACGCCGGGCCGATATTGCCGAAATACATCAGCCAGGAATCGAACCCGGGTCTCTCGCACGGGACAACACAATACATAATTGTATGTAGCCTCATCGCGTACTGGTTTGGTCACACGGGGTATCCGTTACATGAAAAGAAAAATGCCAGAAACCGCTACCACTAGCCACCACCCATGCCAGCAGTGTTCGGCAATAAAACACCATTCGAACCAAACGGCAAATCTCGCACATTTAAACCATTCCGTCAAAGTTGCGCCAATCAAATCCCGTAGCACAGCAAGCATCGGCAAATCACCGCGAAATCATCATCACATAAACAGCAATCAGTGCCGGACCACAAAATAAATTCCAGACCACCCGAGGGCGAGCGGACGGGAAAAAGTAGAGTGTGCCGGTAGGACACGAGAGAATGAATGCTACCTCAGTAGCGGCCTCCTTACATAACAGGCGCGCCGACAGCAAGGAAAACTGGCATTTCAGGCTTCAATGTTAGTCCCAAGGTGAGCTCACTGCAATCTCGTTTAGCTGAGTAGAGAAAAGTTGGCACCCGGTGCCCAACCGATTCATACTCCCTCATGAAATGACGCCGCTCAAAGGGTGACGAGCCTCCTGAGCTGCCTCATGCCACTGGCCAACACATAAGAAGCGGAGGCTTGGCACGCACGTAGTTGAGTAGTGGTGCGGCAAATGTAATATAGTTTGTCCATGCAGCATTGTTGGCGCACGCGCCAAGTGGAACTCGTTTTAAGACATACTAAACAACATCATCATCCGCTCATTCCCCCATTAGCAATAATGCAGCGACAATTGCATTGCAGAGAAGTGGTGTAGCGACACTTGTTGAGCGGCAATGCATTGCGGCGGTGCAGGAACCATATACTATCTATGTATTTAAATACATTCATTGTAAAATCAATATTTGATATATTCATGTCTAGCATTTCTCAAATATTCATGGATGTCACCTCCTTGGCTGACTGCAAATCACAAACTTTACAACATTGGTGACGTACATATTGCTTGGATGTGAGGAATTTGCATAGATTCAAGGATGTTGCTGGGTAGTGCACACACATATGGGTGCACGAGTTGAGCAACGGTGATGTACTAATATCTATATGGCACGCGGCGTCAAAGTAATATCAACGCGCAAATTCACCGGTTTACCACAGCTCGTCCTTTTGGTGGTGAAATACGCATATTGCGTTATGAATGTGCATAGAGCACCCACATGAAGTTGCCTCAGCTCGGCGTCCTTCCTTTTTGTTACGCGCGTACCAAATGGTACGCTGCGCATACCAAACCCTTGGATGTTCAGCCGGCGTCACATTTATATCTTTGTGGTGCCCATGTTCAACGCTGGCGCAAGCATGGCATATATTATTATAACATAGGTTCGGTACTGGTACGTATGCGGGCGGCAGTCCCCTATAGAGGTATGTACACGGGCAGTCCGATGCGTGGGCTCGTGCCCATTCTGCATCTTCTCCTGCTACTGCTTCCACCTCGAAGTTGCTGTAGAGGACCTTTCCGATTGTCCTTTTCTGGCGATTTTCTGATATCGCCTTCTGCAGCTAGCTCATGTAATTATGTACGCGTGGACGCCCCGTATACACATGTATACTATGTGGGTTTTGCTGTGCATACTACATGTATACGACTATATACGAGTGTTAATGTAGACGACGTACTACGGGCCCGCAAATCACAAAGTAGCTATTGTCGCTATAGGCGGCACGGTGGGAAGACATTGACTTTCAGACAAGCGCAGATTGGTATCGTCCCAGAGGTTTTACGGTCAAATCAAGACAGATTGTGGTATAATCTGCATACGTATTTGTGGGATTTGTGCAACATCAGCGGAAGATAATATCAGTGGGGTTGTATTGGAGCACACCCGAGCGGAGCAACTCTTTACCCCCCCCTCCCCCTCCACCCCCCCCCCCCCCCCCCCCCAACACCTACATGCGAGATTGCCACTGCTGAAATAGCTTGTCGTTTCCCAGTATTACTTCACAAAGCCTCGCCCCAAACCCGAAAAACTTTTTCTGCAAATCGGTAATGCACCGGCACTTCGCAATGTACGGTCGCCGTCCCTACCTGAATTTGAAATTGAAATTGGATTACAATTATCAGTCCGCTGCTCTCCGCGGCCCGGACCGGGTCGCTCTAAGGACATGCCATCTCTAACCATAATATGGGACACGATGATGTGTATTACAGCTCCGGGTAGTGCCGCCATCCTCTTTATCCGTTTCCATCCCCGCCTCCTTCCGTCGCAGCCTTGGGCCGCCCCTCATGTCTGCTATTTTTGACTTTGCGGGGCATCTCCATCTTCCGCACCTAGTTCATTATAGACCCCCATGCGTCCTTTGGGTCGTTGGTGCGCTATGTGCAACTTCGACCCGTTGCTCGGGCAAGCATCTAGCTAGGGCGACGCCATGTTGCCGTCTATTCATATTGGCCAGGTATGTCCCACAGAGGAGGCGCATGCGGACTGAGGCAGCCGAAGCGTCCCGCCCTGCCATGCGCCCCGTACATGGATCTCCGCCACCAAATGAGGTGCCGTCTCAAGCCTGTGGTAGTTGAGGTTGCGATTGGGAGAGTACGTTGTGTAGCTTGATGAGGCCAAATGGGGGTTTGCAAATAGTACGCCGCCGGGGCGCGGGTGGTTCGTGCGGGCAAGGGGGCTCAGCGGCCCTCTACATGTGCATCCATGTAGTCTTCTTCGTCTTCTAGGTCACTGAGGTCGGCGCCTGAGTCGTGGTCGTCGTCGGACATCCGCTCGTTGTCTATTAGGAGAGAGGATGAGGGGGAAGAGTGAGCGAGTGGAGCGGATCGTCCGTGCTGACGGAGTCAATTCTTTTTGCAATGCGGATGGGTCTGCGGGCGCGAGTTGCGGTCCATTCGGGCGACAGATTCCTTGATGAGGAGTTTTGCGGCGAGCGGCCTCTGAGGAGATGCCACGGGAGGCGGTAAGGTCGTCCGGGAGGCGGGTTCTGGCGCGTGGTGAGCTTCCGGAGCATGGAGGGTAGAATCGGCGGGTTGACCGGGCGGAGATAGGTTGTTTGTGCTGCGCCACGCGTTTTTCCCGGGGGCCGTGGCTCTCGGCGGGTTGCATGCCGCCGCCGGTGGCCCCGCTGTTGGCCATGACCGGACGGGTTGGTAGGATGCGGATGTGAGTGGGCCACGTCCGGTTCCTCTTCGGGAATGGATTGTGTTGTGCCTCGGATTCGTAGGCGGTGTGTGCGGGCATGCCTCGGCCGTGGCCTGGGCGCCGCCGGAGCCGTCGGCCGTGCCGCGGCCTCGGCCGCGATTGGTGCGAGCTGCGGGGGCCGGGGGAAGGCGGCCGTGTTGAGAGCTTCTGGGGTTTGCGGACCTTTGCTTCGTTTGGCGAACATTCGACGGTGGCCCAGCCCACGAGCTGGGAAGTCACCACTTTCTGGAACTCGGTGCGTTCGGCTTCGGTGTGTGTGGCCTTGGTGTACGCCTCGAGTGTGCCACATTTGTAGATGACATTCAAGAGGCGAAGGTCGATGTTGGTGCCCTGGGTGGCATTGAGCCGCCGCGCCGGGCAGCGGTTGTGGGAGGGTTGGCGTGGAGGGAGGGCACACCGTGTAGTGGCATGTGGCGCCTCAAGGTCGTCCTCGATGCGATGGCGGACACGTGTCGTGTTAATAGCGAAGACCACGCCAAGAGGGGGCTGGAGAGTTTGTTTTGGAATATATTGACATGGTAAAAGGGGTATGCATTTATTGCGAGTACCGGTACTGGTGTGAATTACGAAAAGGCCATTCAAATCCACGCTAAAAACAGTACTAAAAGATCAAGACAGCCGTACGTACGGCTTTGTAGGGTTAATCCTTAAGGGTTTCTTAAAAAGAACAGCATGCGACGCCGTAGCACCGTACGGCGGTCACGCCTCTTCTCCGTCGGGACCGAGTCAGACCGAAACGCGGGGCGATCCGGGTGCATCGATACCGTCGCCGCCGCCATCGCCCCCGCTGCCCTCTCCGCCGCTCTTGTCTCCCCGAAACGAATCAGCGAGCCCCGCACCCAGCGGCGGGGAGGGGCGTTCGTCGTTGTGTGGCGGTGGCCTTAATTTAAGCATGGCGACGCAGGAGATGAATGCCGAACTTAACGTGGGCGCTGTCATAACTAAGACGTTCGGGAGCGGGGGAGCTTTCTCGCCCCCCCCCCCCCCCCCCCCCCCCCACTTCCCCCCCCCCCCCAGGGTGCCTGGTGCCGTCTCTAACATCCCGTTACATGTATGCCATCGACCCATCGCCGCCTAGGGATAGCCACCCGTGTGTATCATATCCAGTCCGCTAGTTGGAGATGGGATAATATGAGTCAGGACGCAGTGTCCCGGCGGATAGGGGGCTAGTGATGAAGTTGATTTACGACGACAGCAACAAGGAAGAGCGAAATGAATCGGAGATACATAGCGTTCGCTAAACTGTGCATGACGACAGAGCAGCTGAGCGAATTCACTTGCAGGTGGCCTCAAGGCGCCATTGACGACCTACCGATGGTGCGCCCCTTGCGCCATCACCGCCATTTCTTTCGAAGGGTGCTTGCCCGCGTTGTTGCCCCGTAGTTTAGGTATTGGCGAGAGTATCGCGATGGCAACGTGCAACCGATGATTTGCCTTGTTTCCTTATCCCACACGCGTTCGTTTAAATGCTTGCGCGCATGTGCAACTGATATGAGGTACGCGAACTGCCCGACGTCGACAGCGACGCCGATGCGACGCCGAATAAGGCATTATTGTCGCGGGGATTGGCAACCCCTCTGGCAACGGCTGCAGCAACGACAACGACGGTGAAGGGGGCGCTGGCGCGAGGCATGACTTCATTATCGGGACCAGCAACGCTCGAGGGAAGTACGACGGGAAGAGGTGAGCATGGATAGTGTCGACTTTTCCTCCCCCTATGTGGCACCTACTAGTCCGTTGCTAACATTTACTCGTGTGCCCCCTTCGCAATAAACGCCGTCAATTGTACACCGGTGCCGAGACCACTGTAATATAGAGGGCCGCGCTCATTCTCTGCGAGTGGAAGCTGAAGCACACCATCAAGACGGCGGCGTTCGAGAGGCTGTCGAAGCTGTTGAAGAAGCACATGCTATCGAATGACGGGTCAGAGGTTACCGAGACGTGGTAACATTTGGAGCAGTGCCTAGACGTCCCGGACACCAAGAAGTGTATCATGATACACTGATGCATGCCCGTGCGACGAGCATGGGTACGCCCACTCCTTGGATGATGACTGGAGGTACGACGACCGTTGTCCTCGCTGCAATCTGGCACGTTAGACACCCGAGTTACAGCGCCACCCGCGCCCCGCCACGCCTCAACCGCGCATATTTTACTACGACTTCAACGTCTCTGAGGTGATGCGCCCCCCCCCCCCCCCCCCCCCCCCCCCCACCTTCCTTCCGTTTGCCCCCACTTGACAGCATTGTCTTCATAGAGTAATTGAGTTGTTGTTGCTGGTGCACGAAACACGCTACAAGTGGTGAAGCAATTCTTTTGGGATGAGGAATAGGCTCCGCGCAGAGGCATATGAATAGATCAATTCATCAGTGAGATTTGGAACTCTGAAGCCTATAAGCCCATGGATGTTGCCACCAACATGCAGTTTTCTCACAAAGACAACGGGGTGTATGAGTTATGTGGAAATAGGGTGGAGCTGCACTATGCATGTCTTACATACAACAAAGCATGTTCTTGCTAGATCTTTGGCATTAGATTCGTACCCCAACGCCCCATAACCCGTATATGCTGCGACAAGATGTATGAGTAGAATTATAGTCGGGTGATTTTGACCTGCTGTAATGCGTTCACTGTGAGATTCAGATGTGACGTAAATGTGCCCTACTGGTGACGAACGACGACATACGGGGACGATACGGGACGGAGGAGGGACGTGGATTTCATACCCAGTAGCGACGACTATCGCGCGCGACCTGTAAAGTACTATATGAATTTCTCGTTTCCATAATTTCATCAAATTGATATGCGCACGCGGGCTCGCGTGTCGCCCGCCGACGCGGAGCACCCGGGCTAAGTACAGGCGGATGTACGCACTCATTGCACATCGCCGCACATCGCTGACCGCACATCGCTGACCGCCGACCCGCGGTGTGCCGCGATGTGCGGCACGACGGGCGGAGGTGTGGGCGGATGTAGGTGGTACGGTAGGTGGTAGGCGGTAGGTGGTGTTCGTAGGTGCGCGTTTTAATGCAGCCGCCCTAACTGCTGATGATTGTGTAACGCCCCAGCACGCGCATGAAGTACGGGGTCGCCTCACGGTCACCGCCGCTCACCGTTGAATCAAGCGCGTACAGCCGCGCACTCGCATCTGTGTTGCCTGCCGGTGGTGGGTTACATCCACCCCAACTCTCAACCCCCCCCCCGCGCCCCCCGCGCGCGGCAGCAGGCATGCCGGCAAAGGGATGGATAGCGAGTTTGTCGAAGGATGGCGTGTACTCATGCAAGCACTGCCGGGGCAACGTGACGGGCACATGTGATAAGATGGCGCGAGAGCGGCACTTCCTAAAATTCCCGAACTGTAGCCACTCGTTGAAGCGTGCGGCTAAGTTGCGCCGCAAGGCCGCCTTATCACAAGCAGCAGCAGGAGGGGCGGCAGCAGCAGCAGCAGCAGCAACAACAGGGGCGGCAACATGAGTAGCTGCAGCCGTCGGAAACGGCCCGCCGGCGCCGGTCTCGGACGACGGCGGCTCGAAGGTGGACGATGTGATGGGCGTGGGGGAGGACCCCGTTGGCGAAGACGGTATGGACATCGACGCGCCTGCGTGGCCGCCGGCGGGCGTCGAGCCCGCGATGAGGGCGTGATATGGAAAGGCGATCCCGGCGACTTCTACATGAAGGTCATCGCCAAGAAGTTCCGGGGAGTATGGCACTACGGCGTGATAACCGGCGTCGTTACCGAGTGGGTGTTGGAGGACTACGGCGGGGCGACCCAGTGGCGCGCTGTTTTCGAGGACGGGGACATTGTGGGCCTTCTGCGTTCAGAGGTGAGTGGGCCCGGCATGCGTGCTGGTGGCACCACTCAACTGCGGTTGTATGGAATCACACGCACCCGCCCGGTCGGCGTGGCAGGTTGTGGAGGCTATGGCGGCTGCCCAGGAGCAACCCCATGTGGATGCGGACGGGGAGGCTCGCTTGGTAACCGTCCATGAAGGCGATGACTTGTCCAGTGAATCACGCACCTTGCCCGGCGTGCGTTCAACACAACCCGGCTGGCGGAGGCCAAGCAGAACACTGGCTGCCATGGCGTGTGCCATGTGCATGTGGTCCTGGGCTATGTCAGCATGATCAACCGCTTCCCCCTCGCGCCGTTCCACCTGTTTTTTTTTTGGCTTCGGAAGGGACTTCTGGAGGAAATTTGTCACCGTGCAGGGCCACATTGGATTCCGAGCTATGAAGCAGGAAGACCGGCGCCAGGCTTTAGTCCCGATACCCAGCAACTTTGAACGCGGGTTGCGCCCTTCGTTTGCAGTGTCCAAGAATCGAAAGGTAACCCCCCCACCCCCCTCCCCCCCCCGGGCGTGGGCGTGGGCGTGGGCGTGACGGCATTCCCCTCCATGACTGCAGGGTCAGGCAAGGTGACGGTGCAGTCCGGCTGGGTCATGGAGGACTGCTTGCACCACATGGAAACGTTTTCCATTCTTAACGCCGGTCCGCTGCTCGAGGAGGCCCGGGTGAAGGCGATCATGACCGAGAAGGAGCTTCGCGTCCCCAGGCGGTGCTTGGGCACATGTACAAGCGCATGCAAGGAGCTGCGTGGTTCGTCACGCGGTGGGGGTTGCAGAATGTGGTGACGGAGGAGGACGGCCCCGAGCGCAAGGCGCAGGTGGAGGCGCTCACTAGGGAGGGGAGGACTCGATACCCAGCGCGGCGCCAAGGCGCGGCGGCCGGGGCAGCGCGGCGTCAAGGCGCGGCGGCCGGGGCAGCGCGGCGCGAAGGCGCGGCGGCCGGGGCAGCGCGGCGCCAAGGCGCGGCGGCCGGGGCGGCGCGGCGCCAAGACAGCGCATACAGCGGAATCGGCGGAAAGGGATGCATTACAAGCTGTGGACGGCAGCCGCTGAAAACTATGCGGTCATGCCGCAACAACCCCAGCACTGGCTTCTGGATACCTCTGATCTGGCTGACGGCGGCGGGCTGCGGGATGCAGGGCCGCATGACTGAGGTGGCGGTGCTGGTGAGCCCGCAGAGTCTGCATGCGGCGGAGGCGGCGCAGCCGCATAGGCCCCTAGACAATGCTCTGAAGCGAGCCCCAATTGTCTGCCCAGCGCCTGCCCCAATGTAACGCACCAGCTTGGCAGCAATTGGCAGCTCTTTTGCAGTTGATGCGCAGTTGATGCGTATACCCAGGCTTGTGCGTACGCGGTGCGGGGGGGGGGGGGGGGGGGGGGATCACTATAGCTAAGCTAGTGATGTGAGATATGAGTGCAGCAACATATATTGTGCAAGATATAATACGATGGCATGCAAGCGGGTCCCCGCTCTTCCACAATCATTGGCCCTGCTCCCTCTTGCCCCGCCCCCGGTGCCCTTTAGCTGCTCTCAGCATCCCGAGTGGGATGGGCGGGGCAGCGGTTGCTACCGAGTGAGGCGTAGCATCGTTTGCAGTAGCAACGCAGCCTTTCCGGTGTGACGCCGCCTGGATGTAACCCCGCAGTACGCGCAAAGTGCAAGTGCAAGCTGCTGATGGCGGGGATCCCGCGCGGGGGGGGGGGGGGGGGGGGGGGGCAGCGGCTGTGGGATAGGCGCGGCAGCGGTTGCTACAGAGTGAGGCGTCGCATCGTTTGCAGTAGCAACGCAGCCTTTCCGGTTGCATAGTGTGACGCAGCCTGGATGTAACCCTGCAGTACGCGCAAAGTGCAAGTGTTACACGTCCGTGTGCCCCACTAAATGACATTGCGCCCGACCTCACTGACGGCATGTCTCGCTCTCCTTCAGCTCCTGGGCCGTCCGCCGCCTCACCCTGCGCACCCTACCAGCCGCGCGTGCCTTCTCGGAAGCCTCACACACGGCGGCGCGAGTCGCGTCGTGGAACGCGTCCCTGACATGGCGGAACTCCGCCCTCACCGTGGCCGTGGTCGGGCAGGGGACTGCCCGCTGATGGGTCGCCATGCATGGGTACTTGGGGCCGCACAAACCCGGGGTGCCGTCGCAGCAACACTCCCAGTCCGTCCGTTGGCCGCAGTCCACGCATGACGGGCGTCCGGCCAGGACACGCACATGATAGTGCATGTGGCCGCCTCCCGCCACTGCTCGTAGTGCTCCGGTCAACATGGCGACGAGCAAGTCGGCATGTCCCGCAGGTGGCTGCGGGGCGGGTGGCGCGAGCGCAGCCTCGCTCGCCTCGACAACCCCCTCAGCCCGATCAGTCGCCTCGACCACGGCCTCCTCCGCCTCCTGACGCGGCGCACCAGGCGCATCATCGTCGCCTGGCAGGGCGTCCCCCCCCGCAACGGCGCCGTCGGCGGTGGCCGACGCCGTCGTGGCGGGGTGTTGTGAGGAGGTGGCCCTAGACATAGGTGGGGCCGGCACCGCCATGTGTTGCTCCACATGCGGTGCGGTTCCTGACGCGACAGCTCCGTCGCACCAGTACCGGCGCCGGCACCCCACGCCTGCTGGGCTTACCACCAACCGGCATGTTTCCTTTGGGAGGCGGTTCATCCGCGTCGGAGGTGAGCGGCTGTGCCTGTGTGGGTGTGGATACTGCCCGGCCATTAGGGCTCCCGCCGCCTGCCGCTCCGCCGACCCACGCCGCGGCGTGTGCTGCGCCCCGCATAGTCGCCTCGAATATAATATACATGACGCGGGGACGGGGGGGGGGGGGGGGGGGGGGATTCGTGCGTTTCGTATGTCGGCGGAAAGGCGTGCGAAGCTGCGGCTGGCGAAGGTGGTGGAAGTAAGCGTGGCGGCGTCGGCGGCGTATTACCGTGCGTGCATGCGTGCGCAACCCCGCGGCAGCAAGCGCCGGACTCGGCGTGTGCCAGCGGCAGAGCTGCGAAGCCATGGACACGGTACGGGATGCCAAGTCTGGCTAAGCAACTGCCGAGGCTGGCGGCTTAACCCCCATGTCCGGCGGTTGAGGGACGGAAAGTGCGTAGAAGTTGATCGGGAAAGCGGGCATATAAGCCTGGCTGTGCTAGGTTCCTATTAAGTAATGGCGGTTTGTGCTAAGTAATTCGTAGGGGTAGACCATGAAGCGCAGGTAGGGGGCGGTATACATGAGGCCGGGCACATATACTGCTCCACGAAACGACACTGTCGCACGTGTAGTTGAATAGACGCCCGCCGACCCGCCACGGCATGTAATATCTGTCATGCATCGCCGGGGTATGTGTGAGTGGATGCCCCGCCGCCACATCCCCCCCCCCCCCCATTTACACTTGTGCACTCATTAAGTTTGGGCTGGTTTCGGAGCAGTACATGTACGTATGTATATACATACAATGGAACGTAGGACCTGCGCGGAAAGAGGCGGGGCTGGCGGAGTGCGTTGGGGGTGCGTAGAGTAGCGTGTTGGTGAGATTCGGGGATGGGCATCGGACGCCGGATGCCCATCCACCCAGCGTAAAAGACGCGTACGTAATATTCACACTATATATATTCACACGCAAATGTGTGAAAACCGGACATTCCGTGCCGGATGGGTGGGAATACGGCGTCCGATGCAGCCAAGACCCCAGCAACACGCTATTCTGTGCACCGCCAATGCACTCCGCCAACACTGCCTCATTCTCTGTCGATTTCGAAAACGCCTTCACATTATCCACCGCTAATTGCAATTGCCACCGTGTAATGTTGTCACGGTGTGCGCACACAACAACACTTACTACCGGTTCCGACGCGGAGGGAGGCGAGGCTTGCGGAGTGCGTTGGGGGTGCGTAGAGTAGCGTGCTGCAAATAATTGGGGTGCATCGGACGCCGGATGCCCACCCACCCGGCGTAAAAGACGCGTAATATTCACACTTTTTAACACACAAATGTGTGAAAACCGGACATTCCGTGCCGGATGGGTGGGAATACGGCGTCCGATGCAGCCAAGACCCCAGCAACACGCTATTCTGTGCACCGCCAATGCACTCCGCTAGCACCGCCTCATTCTCTGTCGATTTCGAAAACGCCTTCACATTATCCGCCGCTAATTGCAATTGCCACCGTGTAATGTTGTCACGATGTGCGCACACAACAACACTTACTACCGGTTCCGACGCGGATGGAGACGAGGCTTGCGGAGTGCGTTGGGGGTGCGTAGAGTAGCGTGCTGCAAATAATTGGGGTGCATCGGACGCCGGATGCCCATCCACCCGGCGTAAAAGACACGTACGTAATATTCACACAGCTTTATTAACACACAAATGTGTGAAAACCGGACATTCCGTGCCGGATGGGTGGGAATACGGCGTCCGATGCAGCCAAAACCCCAGCAACACGCTATTCTGTGCACCGCCAATGCACTCCGCTAGCACCGCCTCATTCTCTGTCGATTTCGAAAATGCCTTCACATTATCCACCGCTAATAATTGCAATTGCCACCGTGTAATGTTGTCACGATGTGCGCACACAACAACACTTACTACCGGTTCCGACGCGGATGGAGGCGAGGCTTGCGGAGTGCACTTGCGGTGCACAGACTAGCGGGAGACTAGATCCATTGTCGCTTATTTACAAGCACGGGCGGTGCTGCCAGACCTGATCGTCTACGGCCGATATAATATTCACACTATATTAACATCGGTGAACACCGCCGCACACCGCCGCACACCGCCGCACAACGCTGCGCGCGCACATTCGTCGCACACATTATCCCGGATTCACTCGCCGTATCCATTACGCCGTGCTACTTCAACAGTAAACATTGCGAAATTACACCGACACAATGCCGCACCGACTAGCTCTTGACAATACGTGCATATGAATAGTAGTGGCGCGCTGCTCCTCGCCTCCGATGTGTCGTTGACTGCTGCGGAAGGCGGTCGTCGACTGGGTGTTAGTTTCTCCACCTCGGCCCCCCCCCCCCCCCCTTCCCCGCCCTTCACCGCTCACAGCGCCATGGCCGACCTCGCCCCCCCGGGCAAAAGTGGGCGGCGAGCCTTGTTGTCTCGCGTGTCCGCGCCGCCGGCATCGAGGAGGACGAGAAAGACATGAGGAAACGCGTGACAAGGTGGGCGCGCAACAAAACACTCCATCCTCCACATTAGCACGCACCCACTCGTAGCTAACTTGCGCCGCGCGCAGGTTCGTCCGGGAGCGCCGTAATGCCCACCTCAACGCCAAGGCTTCCACAGTGCCAGCGGCGCAACTCGTGGTGGCCGAGGAGGCCGCATCCTCAGCCGCTTAAAGGCAAAACGATTGTGGCTTGTTGTGGGTGTCTGGGCACAGGGGGCGTCCCGACGCGAAGGTAAGGAAGCTCATGGCGGCGTCGTCGACGGCACAGCCTCCCGGGGTGGTGAAGACACTGACGGATGACAAGAAGTGGAAGAGGCCAGTGAAGAAACGCCGAGGTAAGAAACTGACGGTCGCGGAGTCGGAGGCGGAGGCGGAGTCGGAGGCGCAGGCGCAGGCGCAGGCGGAGGCGGAGGCGGAGGCGGAGGCAGCGAGATCGTCGAAGCGGAGGGTCCCCCGGGCACGCAAGAACAAGAACAAGCAGTAGCCCCCGCCCCGTTACCCCCCCCCCCCCCCCCAGGCGGGAGCGGCTGGCGGCGAGGGGGGGCGCGGGGGGGCGGGGCGGGCGTGGTCCCCCCCCCCCCCCCCCCCCCCCGGCCCACATTCCCCGATGGCAGCTGTCGCGAATATTGTAATTCAATCATTCTTCGGCAAACCGCTGCCTGCCCCCGCCCTCCCCCTCGCGAATATTTATGTAACGTGAGCACTCTTTGGCAAAACATGGCAGCCAAACCGCCCATCTGATGACCTTTGATCGGACGGCTGGCAGGCCCGTTCAGCAGTACTTGCTATAATGTACACAAAATTCCCCACTTTGGCCAAATAGTACGGCTGAGATTTGCGCTCCCATGTACTAATAGTCGTAGTTATCCACAGGACGACTAGCCATCGCGCCCGGGTTCGTACTAGATACCCGGTACCGGCTTAATAAATATGTCGCGTACTACCCGGTACCACCCGGTACTACCCGGTACCACACGGACAACCTTGTACCTTATACGTCAGTGCCATGTAACAATTCACCGGGCTAGTACGACTACCAGAATGATGACAAAAAGGATTTATCGCCCGCCGGCAATAACGCCGGATGTACTCGCACGTAACTGGATGGACATGCCGCCACCAGCAGCAGCTTCACGGATAATAGTGGTACCGGTACGGCAGTGCTTCGTCACCCGTATGTCACATCTGAATCTCACAGTGGTTGTGGTCTAATACGGTTGGTGTCAAGACATGCCATCATCAAAGTGGGGGGAGAAGCGCAACATGAAGGTGTTGATCATCATCCCATGGCCCTTTGCACCAATGAAAGCACATTGACATATATGTGGAGGAGACACTCTAGGCAATTGCCAAAACGCAGAGCGCGGAGGGCGCACTGATTGTTCAGGATGTGTATGAGGTGACTGACGGCGATGGCAACAAGTCCAGAGCGCGCCGTGACTTGCATCAGGTGTGCTTCCATTGTCAACCTGAAGTTAGCATGCTGGCCTGCGATTGGCTGCTGCCGGCATATAACATTGACATGTACAATGTGCGATGATAGACCACAGATATATACATTGGCGCCTTCTTTGTTGACATGCCTGCTGGACGCTTCAAGACTATATGAAGCGTGGTGAAGTTACACTTTGGTACGGCTGCTCCTACTGTCTGCTACAGATTACATAGGGCAGGGACAAGAAAAACGGTATGATTGTGCATGCGTTATGTGTCTGCATTCAGATATCGTATTACTACTCTGGATGATGATAGTCATACATGGGCGGCTTCAGATGCAAGCAAGTACTACTTCGGAGTCTGCCGTCTAAACGCCTCTTACTGCAACGGCTCTACTGACGGCGTGCACATGGTGGTGATGGACGCAGCGCAGGGAAAGACTGCCGACGATGACTACAAACCCAGCATTGCCTAATGCGGGGATGTTCACCTGCTGCTCTCCAGCGCAAAGATGCGGTATTTCGCAGTTGAGGCCGGCGCATGGCGCATCGTGCAGACGATATCCGGCACTTTGGGCCTGTCTCCATTTTTGCGCTTGTTGCTGTCTATAAGCTATGTTGACTTCTGGCCGTTGCCGATAGCACATGCACTACTGCTGGGGGTAGCCAAGGACTATTGGGAGTGTGTCGGCACCTTGAAAGTTAGTGATCTTTTACATCGTTATTGCTGCTCTCCCGTGGTTCCTGCCGCAAAGGGGGTTGCTGATATGTGTGTGCCCTCACATGATATGCGGCCCAAGATGAAGAAGATGGACAGGCGGATGGCGCTGGTCGCCATGACCGGTGACTTTGGCAGGCCAGTCCGGCCGATGCTGCCGTGTGGTGTGTGCCAACTGGACATGCGAGGACTCCCCGCACTTCACGGAGACTATGGCAGTGCTGGTCGTTGGGCGAAGGCCCCTCGAGGCTATTGGTCGGAGTGAAAGAGCACAATTATTCAGCTGTAGGTGTGTGATATCTATCGAGTACCTAACATGCGCGGCATTCTTGCAAAGATATGCTTGACAGCGCGGAGCATCAACACCTGGCAGTCATGTGGCATATGCAGCAAGGAGCGGTTATCCACTACCTGAGGGACTGCGAGGAGTGTGACGTTCCTGCTGACAGTGAGGAGTGCCAGCGTGTCATCGAGTACATCAAAATGCAGCGGGAGGAGGGCTTCAATTGCTTGCTAACCTATGCGCAGATGTGCAACATGTATTTGCCTGATGGGATGATGAAACTGAACCTGCACAATCTGGTCTGCCGAGTTAAAGCCCAGGAGGCGGCCAGGGGCAGCACTGCCCGGGACTCAAGGCTCTGGATGGAGCGCACCGTGCGCCCCCCCCCCCCCCTTGCCCCCCTTGACCTGCACGGTGTCTAGGCTGCTGTCATATGAATGCATGCCCTATGCCCTATGCAGATGCGGGACGTGAAGTGCGTGGCCAGAGGCAGTGGCACCACTGACACGGAGCGGGCATACGGGCGGCAGTTCTTACTTGAGGCACACATCAAGTTCCCGCGTGTTGGCTTGGACCCCGACTTCCCTAGCATGCGTCTGTGGCGGCCATGCTTTGTGGGACACTGGGAGGCCGCTGGCGCAAACGATGCGGTGAATATGTTTGAGAGCACGGGACCAGGCTGCATGGGCGCCACCGTGCAGCCAGGCACCTCAGCCACCCCCGCCACCTGGACGGCCTGCGCAGTATCGCTGGATAAGTACTATCAAGGAACTGGTACACCGGAGCTTGAGCCGGCCTCGAAGGCCGAATGTGCTCAGCCTCCATGAAAACAAGTGATCCCCCCCCCCTCGGCCCCATGCCGCCCTCTACCTTCCAATTGATTGTAATCATAAGTCCGGTGATAGGTCAGAATCTTAACGCAGCATGTTCCATGTATATACTCAACTTCCTACACCCGTGTGAACCGCCTACTTATTACTGCATACCCTACAACGTTGCTACCTTGCTGCGCGCTGGCGCCCCGCTGCCCCGGCCGCGGCGCGCAGGCGCCTTGCTGCCCCGGCCGCGGCGTGCTAGCGCCCGGGCCGCTGCCCCGGCCGCGGCGCGCTGGCGCCCCGCTGCCCCGGCCGCGCTAGCAAAGGAAATGCGGTTTGTGAAATTGACGGACATGAGTCGAATTCACTTTTATCTACGGTCGAAAATGATTTATTATGATTGTTGGTTATGATTAATGAGGTTGTTGCACTACCCCGCAGGTACAGCATGTATCACCAGTGCAAGATAGGGGAGGGGACATCATTCCTTGCTACCTATGTATCGTACACCAGGACAGCACAAGGACGGAAGCGCAACTACTGGGTAAGGGCACCCCCTCCCCCACGCCCGACTCCAAACTGCCTACACAGTGTCGCCTTGACACTGAGTTTTATTTTTGTATACACACACATGCAGGCTATGCATGAGAAGCCCAAGGCACGGAGGCCTGTGGTGTTCAAGCCCAACATGGGACGAGCAGTGGGTGCCCATGACAACCATGTGCGTGTTGGGGAAGTGATGTACTTCCTAGATGTGACCCCAAACCTCACCGCCGTTGTGTGCACGCAACTCAGCGCATGGTGATAGGGCCCCTCCTCGACACTGGTGTGTGGCACAGCAAGGCGTCCCTTCGACCAAACATTCGCAAGGGGCATTACGCCTTACCTGTCGCGCTGAAGCACATCGAAGAGAAACTGTGCTGCTTCTATGTTGATCCGGACATAGTGACAAACCAGCATTTATCCAACTTTGGCATGTCCCTACATGATGTGGGGCAGTATGCGTGGTACACATATAACAGTTACAATGACCCTGCACTAATAGCTGAATTTCTGTATAGCTGGTAAATGTAATTGATCAAACTTATGCTGCCCAACAGTTCCGCGCAGCGCCCCCGCGCTGTTGCCTTGCGCTACCAGCGCCCACCGCCCAAAACCTAGCCCCTGTGGCCATCTAAATCGACGGCGGTTTTAAAAAAGCCCTTGCTGCCAGTCTGCTGGATACGAGGGACTGCAAATGGAGGTGACACAGTTGGTACAGTCACAGGGATAAGACTTGTCAGACGTTTACACAATGCTAAAATTACAACACTTCTGCGTGCTGATACTCGCTACTTTACTGACTACGGGCGACTATGCCTCATCTGTACCTTTAAGCACTTTGGCTGATGGCCCAACTATGCCTCATCTGTTCGCAGTCTACTTTCCCAGGGTGGGGGTGGAGCATCTCATCATGAGCTTGTTTCACTGCAAAAAAATGTGAGTCGACCAATATAGAACACGAGGCTGCCGGTATCTATCTGCCCATTGCATGATGGGAGTCATTACGGCGGCCGCTGGCCCGGTGCCCTCGTCCACGCCCCATGGAATGTTGGGGTACGGCAGGAAGCATGCCCTGAGTGCCGCAGCTGCACTTGCTGGGTGCGGGTAATCGGGGACGATGCCACCGGCCAGGTCGGCTTCCCAACTCTTGGCAGCCTCCATCAGTATGCGCACATTTCTCAACGTGTCACGGGGATGGTTCAAGTGCATGGAGCGGGACATCATGGCCGTAGCCGCGAGCGCCATTGCCGTGAACAGCTTGAACTGGCCGACGAAGGCTTCCCGCAGCTTTGGGTTTCCATGTAGGTTCTTCTCGATGCACACCTCCAGGGCGCGATACAGCTGAGCCCGCGCCGCAGCGAGCCATATCCGGCCGACTTCGCTTAACATGTCTCTATCAGAAACCCGGGTATCCTCCGGCGCGGGGCTATGAGGAAGAACTTCCAGCCCGGGAGACCCTCTGCCCCAACGGCGAGGATGCCCGGCCATGTCTGTTCCTTGTCGAGAGAGGCATACATGTTGGTCATGCGGGTTAGACCCCACCCCGGCTAGAGATGGATGCATGCATCCCCTCACGATCAAATGCTGGGTGAGGGAACGGCTGAACTCCATAGGGACCCCGTTGTAAGCTTCGTGCTCCCGGTGGCCCTTGGCCATATTGAGCGGGGTGAGGAACCGTGTATATGGTGGGTAACCATGGGCGCCGGCGGCGGGTGGGTGATGGTGGAGTAGATGGGTTTGGGTTTGGTAGCTACGAGAAGCCGACAACTTTGTTGCATCGTCGTGTGCCGACCGGCCCATGGCGGCACTACTACAAGTCGTTGGCATGCCGGAATACGAAGTAATCAGCCGCTTGTCTTACTGTTTGGGCTTGTGCGAACGCGTAACGTCGAATTTAAAGCGGAGTACGCAAGACATCGCGACCCATTCCCCGTTAAGGGGTACCTATGGCCGAAATAAGATTGTGTAGAAAATGTGTGTCAAATGTGTTCTCATGTTAGCGTTAAATACGGTTTCTATACGGGATATTACGCTATGGCTACGCAGCAACCTGGAGTGCGCTATATCACCGGAGCGCGATGAGAAGTCGTCCATGCGCGGCGCCAGACTTGGTATTTTTTAAAAGCAGGCCACCTGACGCACACTCGCACAACGCCCGCCTGACAGTATTGTAGATGCTCGTCCCCACGCACGCACCCTCCATCATGGCTACCTACGCCAAGCTAATTCCAGGCACCCCCTACGGCAAAGCTGTGAGGCATGGGCAGCACGTGCCGCATCGTTGAGGACGTGTGGCAAGCATTGTTCCGCGGCCAGGGGACCAACAGCCATATCCGCGTTTACCCAGAGCAGCCCCGGGCCGAAGACGAGTTCGGGTTTGCTCTCGCGGACATACTGAACAACGGCGCTGAGCGAAAGCAATACGACGAAGCCAAGAAGAAGCACCCGCTTGAGGCAGGTTTTCAAGTGTCCGATTCGGGTGTCGTCACGCTGTATTTTACCTCGTGCGTACCCGATGCGACGCGTGCCCACATCCCGACACCCGAGGCGGCGCCCCCCCCCCCCCCCCCGCCCCCTCCCCCCCCCCCCCGCCCCCCGCATGATCTGACCTGGGCACTGGCCTTAAGATCGCCTCCGTCGACGGTCCATCCCATAGTCTCACGAGCCGGGGATGGAGTTCACCCTGCTGAAAGGTACACTGAGTCGGCGGGTGGCTGACATGACTGCGTGAAGGATTTGAATTTCACAGGCGCTGACCGCACCGTGCCGCGTTTTTGCCGTTGCTCATGCACACAGGAACAACGCGATGCTGTCGGATGTCTTTGACGATTGATGGCCGCACGACACTCAGACGGGGATCCCTTACCCTCTGAAGAAGACGCCGAGGTTTCCCGTCGCTGCGCCCCCGTACATCGAGCGGATATGCTACGCTGCCTTCAACTACCGTGCCGGCTACACAGCCGCAAACCACATCTACGCCAAGGAGACCGTCATGGCCGCATTCCGAGAGTACACCCCTCCCCCTCCTTCCCAAACCCCACCGCGACCATCCTTGTGAGTTGTGCTGACGGTGCACCTTGTGCTGTACGAGAAGCAAGGGAACAGGAGGAACTACCTCGCTCGGCACTACTTCCTGGATGAGGGCAAAGACGGCCAAGTAGGTAGAAAGAAGGGACCAGTGCCGACATCGAAAGGCCCTCGACCTTGCAGAGGCCTGGCAGCAGAGCGAATTGGGGAGGTATTCGAAGCCGGCAAGTCCCCCCCTTTAAATTTGATGTTCAAGGACGAGGAGGAGGTCTGCGAGGTGACGCCGCACCGGGAAGCCGCAAGTGAGTCGCATCGTTTGTTTTCGCACTTTTTCGATTACACAGCCACCGCCGTGACAAGCGATAAACACACATACTTACTTTCTCATTCGCCGTTTCAGACCGCCGCCGCCCAATCCCTACGTGTGGCGGTAAGCCGACCGTATCGAGTATTTCAAAGTTGAGTATGGTTTAGCCAAAAAAGGTCGCGCAGGCTGTTTTACACGGACAAGAGCCGAAATTGGCTGGAAGGTGAAGTGAAGGCGAGGAGGGAAAACGGAGTCAAGGGGGGGCGCGGGAACATGGCAGGCGCAGCTGTTATGGCTGCTTTTATGCCTACTCGTGCCGCACCCAAAAAGGGCGCAACGACAGGTGCCTAGTTCCCATACCACTGAGCAACACTTGTAGCCGAAAGCGGTTAGGGAAAGGAGGGAAACCCCATAAACTAGTTTAGATCATTTCAAAGTTGAGTCTGGTTTTGCCAGTCATGAGCGAACGCATAGAGCGGTGGATTGACGGAGAAGGGGTAGCGCCAGATCATGAAGGAGGCACCGGGAAGGCCACCGCTGCGGAGTCCTGTTGGACTTGAAAGTGGCGGAGGGGCCCGATGTGACCGAAGAAGAACCACGCGCCATGCGAAGGAAGAACTTTGGGGTCGATGTAGTACAGAACGACGTCGGCGTTAGTGGCCCAGCCGGCTTGGTAGCAAATGTGGGACAATGGAGCTCCGATGGCGTTCGCGGCAGACGTTGCACCCTTGCGAAGGTTGTGTGAGCTCCATGAAGTGCCCGCGGGAGGGGCAGCACCGACAAGATCGACGGTGGTAGAGAGCCAGTCCGACATTGTAGCGGCGGTCCAAAATTTGGACTGCTCGCTTGGGGTGACCGCCTAGAAGTTTGTCTCGACCAAGGGATCAAAAACCAGGGGAATAGACTATACGTGGTCAATGAAGTGGTGCATGAGACGTGCAATGCGGGGGTGTCCTGATATTGGAAGGAGGAGTACGCGCAGGTCGTCGGGGCCCCGCCGTCGACCAGCGCGGCCTTTCTCTCGGTACACAGAACGACGGTAGCAGTGGTAGCCTCCAGCGGGCTGATGTTCTCGAAGTCGTGGCAGAACTCCGCGAGCTGAGAGAGTCTATTAGCGTAGCTTTTGAGGGTCTAAGCGACGAGGGAGCATGAGAGTAGTTTGAGGGTCTGTTGTCCCAACTCGTCTAAGCCGAATGCATCATGCAACCGAGACTGGAGCTAAGCCGCCCAAGGGGCAACAGCTTCTGGCTCGTCAATTACGTATGTGCGGCGCTTGGCGGACAGAGTAACATAGCGGCGGTTTTGTTAGCAAAATACTCGGCAGCAACGGTTTGATTTCCAACGGCTGGCCGGTAGTTGCTGGACGGGTTTGTCACAGCACCTGTACGGGTTTGCGCGGCTAGATAGGTTTAGGTAGGAGGGCAGCCCCGCGCGCCCTTCGCGCTCGTCGCGCCTGTCACGCGCGTAATGTACACGCGCGAAGCTTGGTCGTTGCGAACCAGTTGTAACACGCAGTGTGACAACCGACTGACGCAACGGTGAGATGGTACGGGAGGCGGTTTATTGAGCCGCCATGCGCAGGTGTGCGGATGGTTGAGCCGCACTCGGTTGTAGCTGTAAGAAGCGCCGCACCGAGGAAGGTCTAACTGAAGTCTGTAAGGTGGGGGGGGGGTCTGGTCCTGACACAGGGAGCTCATCCCGTCGTTGAGCTGCTAGCGTTCGCCTTGCGGCGGTCACCGAAAGGTGGCCTCGCAAAGCGCCAGCAACTCCGAAAAAAGGCGCCCGACACGGTCACTCGTGCTCACCTTCGCGGCCACGCCCACGACCGCCACCACGCCCTCGTCCCCGCCCGCGTCCTGCAACCGCTGCCGCTACTCGAGTAGTAGCGGCTGCTTTGGCGCTGTTGGCAACTGTCGCCTCGAAGACGCGACGCTCGTAGTCCCTCATGAGGTCCCCAAAAATCGCAGAACCTAGGCGGTCCCCAGAAGCAGGCTGAAAATGTTTGGCTCGCAGCATGTCAAGAACACCTTGATCACCATGCACGCGTTTGATCTTACTAAGCCTCCGTAAGAATGCCAATCAAACGAAAGCGAAACGCCTTGTCGATGGCTTCGGCGTGATTCCGGGCACGTGCGAGGTAGGGGGTGAAGTCTTGATTTGCAGCCGGAACGCAGGGTAGCAGCTTGTCGAGAGTTGCGAAAAGTGCGGCCATGTGGGCGCCGAAACACGACATCCAAAGATACTCCTCTTGTGCAGGCAGACGCCGGTCATCCTGCTTGAGGTACTCGTTCGTTAGGTCGGTGCTCAGGGGAAGAGTTCGGGCACTCGGCTGACCGGTCGGACGGCCTCGTAATCAGACTCTGCTCGTTGCAGTAGTTCTGGCACCGCGAGGTAGTCGTCCTCGTCACTCATGGATTTTGCTCCGACACGGCCGCCCTGGGCTAACCTTAGCAAGTCGGGGCGCTCTGCGGCTCCCCCGCTGCATGTCGGCTGTCCCGCGACGCGCTGCCCGGAACCGGAGCCATGTGCCCCGTCTCCATCAACGACACGGTCACGAGCCGTCAATTGAGCCAACGATGTTGCAAGCTCGCGCAGTGATGTAGACTGGGCCTTCATGTCTGCTTGAAGCGATTCGAGCGTCGGCTCAACGACGGGTTCTTCTCCATCTGACATGGTATAACGCACGGACGTACGGATGCGAATTTCACACACGGGTGGTTAGCCGGGTGTGGTCTTGAACAACCTGGGGTGACCTTGCTCGCAACATGTTACAAGACAGTTTTAACATCGGTGCGTGTAACTCAACGAAAACTGGAAGATGGCAGGCTCAATTGTTATGGCTGCTTTTATGTCTACCTACTCGTGATGCACCCAAAAAGGGCGCAACGGCAGGTGCCTAGTTCCTGTACCTAGTTCTTGTAGCCGAAAAGCGGTTAGGGAAAGGGAGGAAACCCCATAAACTAGTTTAGATCATATCGAATGTCCAGGATTGAGTGCTCAACAAGGTCGTGTGGTTGCCGCTGGCGGGCACCGCTTCGTCGCCAAAGCTCCACGGCTTGGCGGGCGTGCTGGCGCAGCGGCAAAAGAGGGCGGGCGGCATCATCAAACACAACACCAACGCGGTCAAGAACCTGGCCGCCGCGCAAGCCGTCCCCGGCGACAACGTCGACGAGGGCAGTAGCCCGTGTGACAATAATGGCATACTCTCTGCACGGGTACTGTATGATTGTAGAATCATTTACGTACGAGTACCTCTTGTGTCGTATGTGTGCGCGCGTGAGTCACGCGCCACAATACGAGTACTAGTGGATGATGAATCATAAGAGATGTGAGGATATATCCTATACCCTCACTAACCCTAATCAACCATAGCACACATTAAGGCGCGTAGCGCGCGCACCACTTGTAGTGGCTGCGCCTGCGCCCTGTCGTCCGCAGTGCGCCCGATGATATATCCGCGCGGCGCCCTGCCGGACTGTAATCAGACAATACTCACCCTCACAGCCTCAGAGTAGCACAGACTCCTGCCACCATAAGCGCATCCCCTCACAAGAGAACTCCTACTGGTACCGGTACACTGTACATTAGTAGTTACGGGATAATACGCATGTGCGTATGTACCCGTAGCAAGCATATATGTAGGCGCCCCGCGGCCCGGCGCTAAGAGGGTTCTGCTTAAATGTAGGCTTTTTCCTTCCCCAGTACTTTGCGTGCATTCTCTGGACGCTCTCCCTGTAACCAAAAAGACAGTAAGCATATATGTACTATGTGCATGCCTTTGTAACATCAGTTGTATACCTTTGTATAAACTGATGTGTCAACTACTTGTGCGAAGGTCTCTAAGCGACGACCTCCTGTTCGACACTTCAAGAGGCACAACTCTCCACGGTGACGCACTTAGCAATGCGCGTGCCGCTTCGGGTGACTAGCTGCGAGCTAGCCAGACATAGAAATAGCGGCGGGTGGTGACAACACTGTAAACATTGTTTCCCTTGTCGTCTCTATCTGTCCACGCCAACCTTGGCTTTTGCGTGTGTGAGGGGCGAGACTGTCGCAGCCCGAAAGCCCCGGCCAAGAAGGCCAGGCAGCCCGCCAAGCCGGCGGCTGGAGTGCCGGCCTGGGGCCGGGGTGGTGCCGGGGCCAGGGCGGGCGGTGGCTGGGGTGTTCGGGTCGCGGGCCGGCCGCCATGCCGCCGTAGCCGCTGCCTTCACCCCCGAGCAGCATGCCGGCCGCCGTGGCGGTCCCGGCCGAAACCGGATGTAAATAATCCGCCCGCGCCCACTGCCGTGCGCCTCGCTGCCCACTGCCGCGCGCCGCAATGTAAAAAGCCCGCAGATTTTGGCGGTTTGAATATGGCCTTGCTGCAGCCGGAGGCCCCTGCCGCGTGTTATTCCGCGCAATCGGTTGTCCTGCCAAAGCCAATGCGGGAGCACGGGCTCGCCTTCAACCCCTTGTACGAGGTGGTCCGCGCCGACGTGTCGTCCGTGGCTACGAGTGCTACGAGGCGCGCCGCGTGTACGAGACCGTACGGACCCTCATCGCGTTTCCGCGGGAAAATATGCGGCGCGCACGCTCCGCGTACGGGTACGCCTACAAAATCTTCGAGATACCTACAGTCGGCAATGCTACGACCACCGTTGCACCGGATCCGGTAACATGTCCTACGGCCGTACGGATACGAGCACTAACGGAGGACTGCGCGTCACCACATATATCCTTTTACGGCCACTCCTCCTAGATTTGGTACTGGTGAGGCCGCCTCTGCTGCTAGCAATTGCTTCATGTCGGTGGTACGAGTCTGCCAATACCGTTACTACTACATGCGCTTTCGTAACTCTCAATATACCATCGCTCGGCGATTTAGTGGCACCCCCTCCGTCCGCGGCGACTTCTTGCCTAATAGAATTGCAGCCAAGCGGCAACTGCTGCTCCGCCCTTGGGTACGGGTACGGGTGCTTCCTCCGATTATCAGCCCACGACTATGGTTGTCCAACGCCACCTCAGCTGTACAGTTCGCTTGCGTGACTTCGTGGCCCTCGATTTTGGCTTCCAGTGTACGGGTTCCGCGGCCTCGCAACTTGATACCATGTGCATGTACAACCCGTGCGGTGCGGGCTCCCTATCGCTTTTCCAGTCGGATTACGAGTCAGCCCGCAAGATTCCCCATGCTGCTTATTCGGCCGCCGCTCCGCGGGTGCTGGGCGTTCGACCGCGTGGGGGTTCCGCGCTTGTCACTTGCCCTGGCCCCACGTGCGGTATTGATCCCTTATGGCTTCACTCTACGGATGGCTCGAACCCAAACGCTACGGATCTCATCGTGGATCATCTGCGTATCTACCTGTCGCGAGCTACGGGCACCGCATGTATACCGCTTTGAAAATTCTGTGGCTTCCGTTGCAATTGAAGCGCGGGCGGTGCTTGACCGGGACCGCTCGGAAGTCGACGACTTGACCCTCGAGACGAGTGGGCTGCGCCCAGCGGGCCGCTCGCGGCCGTCGGATTTGACGCTATAGCGGGGTGGACGGGGGGGGGGGGGGGGGGGGAGGGGCGATTACATGATCGATTTCGCGTGCGTGTCCTCCACAACCCCCACTTGGGGCGACGCCCCCCGCTGTTGCACCCCGGGGATCGCGGCGACTACCGAGGCGGAGCATAGTAAGTTTGCAGTGGACCGGGCGTCTTCCGCCCCGGTGCAGGGTGTTCACCGGTACTACCCTTTTGTCGTTGAGGACCGCGGCCGCCTCAGAAAATCCGCTTTGACGGTGGTCTACATCTTCGCGGTGTTGCTCGTTGTGGGCGACTTTCCTGGCGGTCCTTCCGCCCCGACTTCATGCTTCCTTCGTGGTCAGTCCGTTCAGGCTCTTCGGAACTTTATGGCTAGCAAGCCTGCCGAGTTCAGCCATCACTTGTCGCGCACACGGCAGGGGCTGTCGCAGCGGGGCTCTGCTTGCGTGCATGGTACCTAGGGCGGCATTCTCTCTGTCGGGGTGCAAACGGCCAAGCGTGATGCGTCTGCTCGTGCTCATTCCGCATCCCCTTCTCTTGTTGCTTCCACCTCGCAGTTGCTGTAGTGGGCGTTTTCTATTGTGTTTTCGGGTGATTTCCTGATCACCTTTTGCAGCTAGCTCATGTAATTATAGAATATATACCCGAGGTTTACCGAGGTATACGAGTACTCGTGCGCGCGGCACGCTCCCACTTGTATTGGTACCCGTTGTACCCGTACCTATAGTATGTTACACCATCCCGCAGGAACTTGTCGTACATAATTATGCCAAACGAAGTTCCGGTAAAGTATAACGCAAAAGGATAACTGTCACACCTGTGGGGTAAGGTGCAGCTGGTGGCAGCTGGATTTCGCTTAGCTGCCGGCGATAGGTTCCAGCTCTACACCCGCCCGACCGTGGTCTCGCGTCTGCCATCGGCTTCGGCGCCCGGATATGACAGCGCCATGAAAACTTTCACTGACGGCATAACGGCACCGGACGGCACGGACAGGAAGCGGGTTGAACGCGGTATCCTAGGTGCATCTCCTCCCGTCCCTCCCGTCCCTGCAGACCAACTAGTACATCATCTTATTTTGTGATCAATTCAATTTAAGTCGACGACCCCCTCCCCCCCACAACACTTCCCGCGGTAACCCGCACGACATTTCGCGATCCGAATATGACACGAATAATATGTCCGCGCGCGCCGCGCCCCTGCGCCGTGAGATCCGCCTCGCGCCGCCCGAAGTAACCGCCCGGCGCCGGGCATCATCGAAATTCGCTACCGGGCGCGAGTACTGCGGGCGGCGAATCATGCATCCACTACCACGACACCCCCGTCCAGCCCACCAGCCTCCGCCCACCCCGCAGCGCTACCTCCTGCCCCCTTGGAGGACACATGGAGATAATGGCTGGCTCGGGGCGCGTCTAGGTCTTGAGACGGCGACCAAGAGGTCTACCCTCGCGACTGCCGCCCGATTGACCAACCCCATCGAGGATTCGCATTTTGCTGACACTATGTGCCTTTAGGGCCAAAAGCGCTCGGATAGAAGGCAGCTTAGTCAGAATATAAGGAATAAATATTGTACGTTTTTTCCCTAGCTGGTCCGACGGAACTTGTGCCATCGGTGCGAAGTTTATGGTCGGGGCGGCGCTCATATCGGTTGTTGCGTGGTCGCCACGGAGATCCCGCAGCACGCCGCCTGCGCGGCCGTAGCGGTCGTGACTTGCCCACCATCGCCTCAGAAAGAGGTACGTCTGGCGCTACGGGCGGTCGCGGTGTCGATGATTGACAGTCGTGGGCTTGCTAGAGGCTAGAGCATGGGCAATGGGCCGCGCGAGGTGCGCGTCGCGTCGCCGCAGGTGCACATTGTACGAACGGCGCGAACCGCATATCGGGTCTTATTATGTTCGGACAGTTTTTTTCGCAATATCGTACGGGTTACCGCGGGAATTGTCCCCCCCCCCCCCCTCCCCCACGAGCAGCGCTACTAAAACAACCGTTTGACAAAGACATCGCGTCGCTCCACCCCATCGATGGTGTTTCCGGCTTGCCCATAACAGCGAGATCCTTGAGTATAATAAGCGCCACACAGTGAAGCGGTTCAAGGAGCTCGCGGTGGCTTGCGCCGGCTATCTGTCCGTACGACCGTATCCCCAGCCAGCCCACCGACGCCACCATGCGGCATGTGCAAGTAGATTGAAAAGGCGGCTCGCAGCCGCAGGAGGAACTGGCCGCTCTCCAAGAAGTGGGCGTATAAATAGGATGAAGGCATCCATCTATGGAACTTGTCGTGGTGGGGCAAGTTTTTCGTAGTCGGTGCGAAACGGGACGTCCGACCACCCAGCACCCCGCTACTTGAACGAGGCCCAGGAGGCTGCCGCTTTGTTACCAGTGCTCTGTGTGACAGTTATAATGTATGGTAACCTGTCAATGTGCTATCTTTCGCATAATACAGTACGAGTACCGGTACCACCATACACTGAATGATGTACATTCTACGGGTACAACGGATGATGGTACGAGTGCGCGCATGTCACGCGCACGAGTACTCGCATATCGGCCTTTTGTATTATATATGTTAAGACCCATATGAAAACGTGACACATGTGCACATGTGTCGCCACATGTGCACATGTGTCATCTGAGGACACATGTGCACATGTGTCATGTTGCTTTTGACACATGTGCACATGTGTTGCCTCGTGACACATCTGCATATGCGTCAAAATCAAAACCACACATATGCACATGTGCTAGCACATGTACACATGTGTCATTTTCCGGCTGATCACGACACATGTGCACATGAGGCATGAACAGTATGGCTCATGTGCATATGCGTGGCCCGACACGTGACACATGTACATATGTGTCATTTTCGAGTGTGAGATAAGACACATATGAATATATGTTCAGTTTCGTCCACGGAATTCGAGCGTGGGGTTCTAATTTAGAATTATTTAAATATAGATATTCCGGAAGGCACAAATAAATTGTTTAAGCATGCCGGCCACTCGTTTGATGCCCTTAAAATGTGTATTAGGGCACTACAAAGCAACATCAGCCAGCAATGTAAAAAGGACGTCGTCAGCATTTAGACAATGGCAAAGTTAGTGTTGGCAGGTGTCATTACATTGCTGCGCACTACTTAAGGACACAAACATGGGTCAAAACTTGGCTAGTGGAATCACCCTCGTCGTAAATGTTCTCACATTTACTGTTGCCATTGTGACACCGGGAATATTGCATGTCCTGCGTGCATTGCGGCATGCACATACATTGGTTCTGCACGGACCCTTGCAACTACTCATCAACATACTCTGGCCACCAAATAAGGATGCAGAAGCCGAAGCGAAGCATTGCGCACTGATATTTGTTTCAAGTTGGCTTTCTCTCGCCGTTGTTCTAGCACACCTTGCAGCCCGTGTTGCGCTAGGACATTGCCACGCACATGATCAATATACCCGTGGCCAAAAGTTGGCTTTCTGACTCCAACCTTTGTCGCAAGCCTGAAATGACCATGCTCAATCACCTGAAACACCAGTTCACAGCCATGATATGTGAATATGTCACACACTCATTAAATCAAAACCACAAGCACATAGCAGTACGTAGGCAATGCCATACCAAAAATACATTTATATATACATAGGGCTTGTTACCTCGATGACGATGCACACCAAGCATTGTGCATCTAGCTTGGAGCGGTCGACGCTTGGAATTGGGGTACGGACGACATCGCCAACCAATGGTGCTGGCCCATGACGTGCAACCACTCCGGTCCGCATTGCTATGGCTTGATTGGCCTGAGCGTCGGCACACCTAGACCTGATGGCTTGGCGTCTGGCGTGTCTGCGACGTTCGGGTCTAATTGGACAGACCGCTCCCGTGACTCATGGCGCACCCAGCAGGACGTCAAACACAAACGCCCGAAGAATGCGCGGCTGAAGGCGCTCGATACGTTGCCGTCTGCAGCCATCTCCACGGGCACCTCCTCTTGTTTGTACACCCAGCACGCCACGTTGGCGACGCCGCGCTTTCGCAGCACCTCCGCCAGCCGCATCCCGCCGTTTGCGTCCACGTACACGCCCCGCCCGCCACCGACACGGAGCGTCAGGCGTTGCGACGTTGAAAAAGCTCATGTTATGGCAAACATTACATCGCCGCGGCGCAAAAGCAGCAAACCAAACTCAGCACACCAAACAGGAGCCAATGCTGTGCCATCAATGGTGCTGAGGGATGGGCGGATACATCATCATTTTCTTGTCATTGTTTAACATTCTCATACATATGCTACGAGTGCAGACGCGGTGTTGAAAACACAGGGAATATGAACATGCCTTTTGTGCCACGTCAAATCTAGACGTAACAATTGCGGGAGTATAGGAAGTGCTCTTTTATAGCTTGCGGAACATGAGGCTTCTAGACAAAAATCTTATGGGTGAGTTGGCACCCGTAGTTCTAATATCATATTTTATGTCAATTTGTTTTTGCATCAAGTACGACAGAAAACCTAACCAGGATGGCATGCCGTCAAGCGTGCGGCAAAGCGTGCACCGCAAAGGTGATGGCGATGCGGACGGCGGCAAGCCCGGGAGGGGCAACCTGGCAAAAGCTGCCACAGGAGCAGATGAACTCCGCGATATCCTCCTGGGTTGCCACGCCGCCGGGCTCCACTTACCGCCGCCCATACGCAACGCCCCCAATGATAGGCCGCTGCGGCCGCCGTTGATGCCGTCCCTGTATCCACGGCGGGGCAGACAAAGTACGGCAAGGTGGGGTGGAGCTGCGCCATGGCGTCACCGAGCGTTGTTAGCACGGAGTTCCACTCAACCTGCACCTCTACATGCGCCCACGCCCCAAGCGCAGAGTTAGGCAAGCCGCCGTCGGGTCGAGCACGGCGATGAGAGGCAGCAACAGGCAGGAACCCCCCCCCCCCCCCCCCCCCCCCCCGCCCCCCCTCCCTCCAACACACACTAAAGCCCCAAGTACAGCTGCTTGGGCTCCCTAAAGGGACAGTCATGTACTCTCAAGCGCACGCACCTCAGCCTTGTACGCTTCGCCACAGAGAGCCACGACGTCGCTTAGCGCGCCGCATCCGCTGCGGAAAGCCGGCGCCTGGCCTTGACTGGAACCGCACACCACGACGAGGATGCGCCCCACCTCTGTCTTTGCGATCGACTCCCACTCATTGGCGCGTGCGGCCCCAAGCTCGGCGGGGGCCGCCGCTTCTTGCAACGTGTCTCTTCGCTCGTCTGCCTGCTGTTCCAGCTGTTGAACATCGACAGCATGCATGGTCGGAGCAGACCAGAAAGGGAGACATGTTGCCAGTTGGGGGGGGGGGGGGGGGTTCATGCTCATTCTCCGCCTCAGCCGCCGCCGCTCAGCCATATCGCTTCCTCTTCTGACGTTAGGCTCGCGCAAGGGTTCGGTCCCGATCCGGACGGGGGCACTGGTCTCTTGACCAGTACTTGACCCCCGCCACGAGTGAGAAGTTCGAATTTTCCCGCACTAGGGGCTGCCTTCTTCCTTTCCTGAAACCACAACAACAACGTCGAGGAGGGAAGTAAGACAATATCTATATCATACCATTGTTCAATTGTGTCAGCGATAATGATAGAGGAAGGAGACGATGAGAGAGAGCGGCGGGGAGCATGGGTGGAGATCGGGGGCATCATAGTCCAAGATTGCGCGAGGCAGGAACGCCATTGTCATATAATATTTTCGGTTGGTCGGTATAGGGAGGCGAGGGACAGAGAGAGGGACTTTTGGGAGAACGAAAGAGAGCGGGTGGGGGGGGGGGGGGGGGGGGGGGGGGTCGTTCTGGCCAAGCATCGCAAGGCGAGAGCGCCCATAGGCAACGTGTAGTAGGGGCGAGTGGCGGACGGCGGCCGCCGCGGCTCCTCGGCGGCGGCGGCGGCGGCGCGGCGGCGGCTTACCTCCGATCCTACCTCAAGGGTGTCGTATATGCGCAAGCACTCCAGAGCGTGTGCGTACTCCGACTCGAATACTAGTGTCATGTTCTTCGCTTTGCTGGCGAGCTACTCCTAGAGCTTGGCGTTGAAAACATGCCGATGCAGGTCGACCATGTAGGCAGTGTCCTCTGGAGGCGGCACAGCGTTGAGAGCGGGGCATGTACCGCAGCTGCTAGGCAGGCAGCGCCACGGTGCGCCGGGCGCCCCCCGTGCTGTGCAGCATTAGCGCCATCCGGAGCGATAGCCGCCGCGGCTGGCTGGCCGTCGAGCATGACGTCCTGCAGACAAGACCGCCTCGCTGGTTGGGGCCGACGGTGGAGGGGGGAAAGGGGGTAAGGCGGGCTGGGAGTAAGGGTACTGAGTGCGCGACCCAACCTGTGCACGCGCCATTTTGAACTTGCGGGCGAGCTGCCGCCCGCACGCCCGCCGCCCCGCCAGGCAGCCACCCATGAACATCTTTCGCCCGCAGCTTATCGCCCCTCCGCAGGGTCGCTACTTATACTCGTTTTTCACGGATAGGATACAAACCTATGAATATGTGTAGAAAGCAATGGACGCGGGTGACCCATATGCTTATGTGTATCGATAAATACGGCGCATGTGTACATGTGTCGTCATCAGCCGGAAATATACCCCATGTGGACATGTGATAACACAAATGCACATGTGTCAACTCCGGAGTTGCCACAGGTGCATATGTGTCATCGTACAACACATGTGCACATGTGTCTAAAATCACGATGATACATGTGCACAAGTGTCCTCAGATGACACATGTGCACATGTGGCGTCACATGTGCACATGTGGCGACACGTGTGCACATGTGTCACGTTTTCATATGGGTCTTAACATATATAATTAGGTCTGCCTGTCATGTCAGATATATATATTATTGACAATGCGGGGCATATTTATGTATTGCCGTCCAACGACGGGGCTGACGTCCTGGCTGACGGCTGACTCTCCATGGTGACGCCCTTGGCAGTGGGGGTGCTGCTAGAGGTCGGTCTGGCTTGACGACTATAGTACCGACTATAGCTAGATTATTATTTGGGCAGCGGGTGGTGGCATCTTGTCACAATTATTGCATGCTGAGAAAAACATTGTAGCCTCTCGCCTCTGCACTAGCACAGCACATCCACTTTTGTTTATCTTTGCGTCTCGACTGCTGAGACTCTCGCATCTCTCCCCGGCACACCGGTCCCCTGGGTACTCGCTAAATGAAATCCCCCCGGGGTTTAAGTTGTGTATAGCGGGGTCCCAATCCTGAGATGCAACTACCGAAACGAGTGAGAATAGTGATTAGTGTACGGTTGATACAGTCAAATATAACGACATTTGATCAAAACTCAGAGCCCACGTGACCACCCGTCTCGCCAACCCATCCCGCCCCACCGATGCCAGTCGAACACACCGGCCGGCACCATCACGCGCATACCGCGGTAGCAGCGGGCTAACGTAGTCATATGGTGGCGTTCAGGTGCCTCGTCTTGTGTGTCGCTGGCAGGGTCGGGGCTGGCGGCGGGATGATGAGAGAGGAGCGCGAGCGGTCACGTGCTAATATTTCGCACGCAGTGCGTGCCACGTAGTCAAAAAGCGTTGCCAGCTACACATCTCGGATTTGAGCCCCGGTTACGGTCTTCAGAAACGAGTACCTACGCGAACCGGTGTGGGCGGAGAAGGGCGATGCCAACCCTACCACAATCCCTGCCGTGGAAAAGTGTCCGAGATTATTTCAGTGCAATTGGTGTTGGATGTTTGCACGCGTGCTGCCTTATGCATGTGGTGACGACATCATAACGACTGGATTATTTGTTTTTTGTAATTATAACTTAGGTGCGGCATCGACATGAACGGCAACCCACTGAAGGAGCAATCTATCGGTCTCCCCCCCCCCCCCCCCCCCCCCTCCGTTGTCTAGTCCCCCAGCTCCCGGCCCCCGCGCCGCTCGAGCCTCCCCGCTGCATCATGATACGAACAACATGCAAACGGCTTCAGTTGGGCGTGTGCATGTGCCCTCCAACTTCGTTTCTACGGCGAGGATGCAAGCCGGGCGTCAACAACGGCAAGCGCATTCGAGAGCGGCAGTAACGGCCAACAACCCGTGACCAGTCAACACCTTAGCCGTGGGCATCGGATGGCGGGCATGGAAATGGACAACACCACCTCACAAGCCGCAGCCACAGGGGCGAGGCAGGCCGGGCAAGAGAGGCCCGCGGCAGCCCAGCCCCCGGGCAGTAGCAGTAGCTAGCCCGGCGGCCGCGGGCGGCAATAGAGGTCCAATGTAATTACATTTTCTGGTTTGTATCTCAGTACTTTCGCACATTGTCCAACCCCACCAGCAGCATAAAACTGAAAGTGACCGATACTCACCTGTCAAATATGCTAGATAGGATCAAGCGTGCTTAAATGCGCTTAACTACAGTTATAGGTAAGCTCCACTATCATTGGCTGTTGGGTTGGCAACATCCAATATGGCGTGTCTGCTCTGATAAAACCTCAAACCGGCCGCCGCCCGCGTGAGATTCATTTCCGCTGTCTCTATCACGTTGTCGATATGTGGCAACAATACTGCAGCTCCCACCCGTTACGCGTTTGAACCCCTGCGACAACTCGCGAGTAGCCGCGGAGTAATCGTGCTCCCATCCACGCTTAGTGATCTTCTAGAATATCATCACAAAGTATTGTACTTGTACCACTCCCGCCGTATCTTATAGTGATGACTCGTGACTACTCGTGCCCTACTCGTCACGCTACTCTGTAGTATATACTCAGCAGTGCAAGACATCGATGCGGTTCACATGCTTGTATCCCAAAATAAATTACTGCGGCGCTTACCGGTTAAGCGATGTACATCGTGCAGCTTCATACATGCGATTACTCGCGCTTACTGTTTGGTAGGCGCTGTTAAGCGGACCCGTTATGACGAGTTAAGGCGAAGTACTACCGGCGGCATGAAGTAGGCATGCACTATTGCGGTAAGTACCAAGACCAGCGGAGCGCGCGTGGCGTTAGCCGGCAACCGAAGGGCCGGCGGTGTTCTCTCGGAGGTACTTCGCGAATAACACGTGCATGTCGACGGACATTTGAGCCGTCAAACAACGTACCAAAAAGGCGACGACAACATCAAGGCGCAAATAGTTTTAAAACGCGGGCAAACGGATATTTGGCCTAACGATACATCCCGCTCTGCAAGTTATTTGCGCAGCAAAACCAAGAAGTGCTCGACCAACCGATCGCCCTACTCAATGACACAAGGCACGAATCGGTGGCGGCGGCGTTGCACGCGGCGCGAGGCCTAGTTGCATGAGAGACCATGGAGAGCTTTGTGCGCTCGCGGTGCAGCTCGGCGTAGCATGGCTGTAAATAATCCTCAACATAGATACGAAATATGACTATGAATAACAATATATAATGACAACAAACAACAGTGACGACATGTAATCCTCAGCAGAGACGCCCAGCCGACAATGTGCACCGTCGACGTTGCATGAAGATAAGACTTCCCCATCATATTCTGCGAAGAGGGAGTCTGATGTGAGTCAAGTGCGGTATAGTTTTTTACATGAGGGCTTTAACAAATGCGCACTACAAACAAAACTAACATCAACTATGAAAGGTTGCCAGCAAAAGAGAGACGTAAGCCTGAAACCAAGGTCGAGCAGGAGGCCAGGGAGCCAAGAACCAAGGAGGAGCCAAGGGAACCACGAAGTCGCCAAGCAGTCCGGAACCAAAGGGGGCACCGCCCCGGGGTAGGCTATCTGCCACGGCGAGGACGATTGCAACCAATGACCCGGGTCATAGCAACAAAGGCCGCCGAGCGACGCGACGCAGGCGCAGGAGCACCATCACGTGCCGCGCGCACGGCCGCGACCCCGCCAAGAACTGTGTCAAGTGCGGTATGCACTCCCTATAGACGTCGGATTGTTCCATATGCTAGCTCTAATATTGATGCTAGCTCTAATATTAATCCTAGATACGCTAGTCGAATATGTAAATCCGGGGTTCGATATTCGACTCAAGTACATATTACTCGGCGAGGACCGACGTCCCGGACTTCGCCGTATTCGAATACGGAATTACGGGACGAAATCGCCTGCCGTCATCCCCCGGTTATTAAGATATCGGATCGGATCTAGTCATCGTTTCTAGTAGTATATCATTGTTGGAGTACTCGTATCGGCTTGTGCCCGCCGCCTCTGATGCAACCTGCCGTAATAACTCACTGCGTAATCAAACGTACTTTCTGTCCCATCCCCGGGACAGGACTGGGAACATTAGCGAAGCCCGGGGTAGAGCAAAGCTTGTGAAACTACTAGTCGCTATCTAGAACAGACGGGTCAAGGAGTAAAACGAGTGAAACTAGTACATATAGTATCCTACTCCTGGTAAAATCCTTGTATGGTTTCTTCGCTGACGGCTGTTTAGTCTGCGGTCTAGCTTCGGAAAGCCATGGGTAGGAGACGCTCCGGGTATTTGTGTATGTAGTGCATGTAGGCATCAAGCAAATTGCCGAAGCATTCCGCAAAACTAACTCAAGGCCAGTGAAAGCTGATTTCCAACACTGTTGGATCACCGTCAAAAACACTGCCAGGAAATCCGGCACCTACCACGGGAGGTCTGCCCTACGACCTGTACTGTCTCGGCGTCGGCCCAACATTCGGGTAATGAGACACTACAGCCTACAGCAGCATGAGCACCAGATGCTTTTTCTTTCCCCAGTACTTTCCGTGCAGTGTCTGGACGCTCTCCCTGTGACCAACATCACGAGCACCAAAGCATCAGCACCATGAGCATGTTTCCTCTAGCCGGGCACGGAGTGCATAATACCGATGCCGGTGTCAATAATACAGCAAAATACTCTGATACAGCATTGATAAGGTCCATATCCCATCCCTTCCGGCGGTCCTTCCCTGAATAAAAGGATTAATTATGGCGGGTTCCGTTGGCGGGGGACGGGCCGGGGGAATCACTATGCCGTACGAAACGCGTATCAAAATTCGTGTAGTATATGTACCAGATTATCATAGTTGTTACATGAGCTAGCTGCAACAGGCGATCAGGAAACCACCCGAAAAGGCAATAGGAAACGTCCACTGCAGCAGTATTGCGCGCTGTGCGGTGGAAGCAGCAGCACCAGAAGAGGGTGCGGAATGAGCATCACAGGCAGACGCATCAGACTTTGGCCATCTGCCCTCCGGCAGAGGGAACATGTACAAGATTTTGCGACAATATTGTACCATGTTTTAATTTATGTTAGTCTGTTTGTCGTAGGCTTTCGGAACAATTTCGCAAATATTACTATTAGATAGATCGACGACAATGTTTGCTGTTAATATTAATTCCGTCATAATTCCGCTCAGGCCAAAATAATCGTCGCGATTATATACCCGCCGAGGACCTGTCCGGTACGGGTACCGGCCGCCCTGCCGCCGCCGGTCGGGTCATCAGTCGTCACCGTTCGTCAGGTCCACGGGGCGGGCATGGCGCGACGCGCCTAGCCCGCCGCGTGGACCGGACTTGGGCGCCGGACGCCCGCGTTCGCCAGTCGCCGGACCCCGGGTCGGCGGACGCAGGGCTGTACAATGTAGCGAATACCACGATTGATCCTTGCGGCTCTCTGGATTCCACACTCCTGCAACGGGTCTACCTGTTAAAGAATAAAAGAACGCGCCGCCTCGTCCCGTCGATCGCCCCCCAGCCGGCCCGGCCCGGGAACGGGATGAAATGGCCCTAAAACGCCGATCTCGGGGAAGGGGGGGGGGGGGGGGGGGGGGGGGGAGGGTTCCGCCCCTAACGCGACATTCCGCCCCTAACGCTATGTCCCCTAACGTCCGGCCTTTGCAAGAACTGCGCAGCCGATCAGACTGTGTGCTTAGAGTGGCTACCTGATAGGCTAGGGGGTGCAGCTAAGACCTTGTCTTCTGGCTCCTCGGCTCGGCATCCGTGCAGCATCAGCTCGGCACGAGCGTTGGACATGGCGCGGGCGATGGCGACCTCAGGCTTAAAAAACCCCCATCCCGTCTCACGCCCCCCGATGACCAAAAGCAGTGCAAAATAATGCTAGGGGCGGGACGGGATGGAATGGTAGATGTCAAAATATCGTACGGTGTTTCATCCCGTCCCCCCGGGTATGAAAGCCAACTATTCGAACATGGGCGTCGGGACGGATAGTGCGTCTATGTTTACTATCAATGGGAGTGTAGATATCTGCATGATATCCTCATCTGCTAATCATCTATCACTGCCCGAACGCCATGCCAGCATCATGGCATGAGGTTGCATGTCATCGAAAATACTAAAGCAGATGAGCAGTGGGCATGGTCATTACATCAGCAACATTCATCAGCAATGGAGGCCGCGTCACAGTGCATCGCGGCTCGTTGGCCCAGGGACTGCAGATGCCCCGCCAATAACGGCGTTCTTGAAGTAGTAGTTGGCAATCATTGCAAGCTTGACACGTGTTTCCCTGCTGCATGGCATGCCGTGGCTATCATAGTAGGTAAAGGGCTGCAGAGCAGCCACTAAAGGTCTTGATATTCCCCCCAGCTCTACATGTAAGTATGGGTACCCCTAACCAGACTACTGCAGATGGGCATGGTGCGAGTGTATGTACATACTGCGCCTCGCATCCCCACTTCAGCCGCTGCGCAGCTCTGGCCAGGTCTCGAAGTCCAGGTCCGAGCTCAGGCTGGGTGGGTGCACCATTCCTCCGCTACCGTTGGAGGTAGACTTGCCATTCTTGGCAGCCGCGGCCAGGTGCTGCAAGGTGGGATCCAGCAAGCCCGCGGATCCAATGGAGTTGGTACCCAGGATACCGCTAAGCGTGGCCTCGCGATTCAGGTCAGAGTTCTCAGCCATGAGCTCATTGAACAAGCCGCTCATAGTGGGGCTCGCGGTCGCTTGCGGCGCCTGGCTTTGCGCCTGCGCCTGCGTCACCGCCGGCGGCGCCGCCGAGGCTGGCTGGGCCTGGCTGCTGGTCACAGCTGCCTGTTCGGAGGCATGGAGGTTGTTGGACGCCATGGTGAGCTGCTGGAGGGTGCCGCCGCTGAGCAGGCTGCTGAGCGAGACTTCGAAGGAGGGGGCTTGCGCGGGACCTGCTGCCTGGGAGCCACCAGGGGTCTGCACGGGGATGTTTCGAATACTCCGGTGCTCAGGAACGCGGCCGGCGGATTCAGCGTACGCGGAAAACGGGCCTGCGCTCCAATCGTCTGCAGAGCCGTTGGGCATGTTGCTTGCGGCATTATGGGAAGCCTGACTCTGGGGCATCGTCTGGCTGGCGGGCGGCGCTTGGCTCAGCGCAGCCGCGAAGTTCAGTTGCTGCTGCTGACGCTGCTGCTGCTGCTGCTGCTGCTGCTGCTGCTGATACGCCTGGTAAGAAGGCTGAAGCTGCGGCGGTATGCCGCCCATCATCGACATGCCTGCATTGGGTACTGGCCCCGCCCCCATGCCGGGCCTTAGTGCCACGGAGCCGGCGCCCATGTTGAACACTGGCGGCACGGTGCCAGGCATCTGGGAAGGCATCTGTCGCGAGTGCGCCATCATGGAGCCCTGCTGGGGAGGCCGGAAGGAGCTTGGCCCCGTGGACACCACCGCCGCAAAAGGGCTGTTGTTGTCTGTGCCGGTCACCGCCGTGCGGGATGGCGGCATCGGGGGAGGGAGGCGCTGCTGCGCGCCCATCGCCGCCTGATGGTAGCCGAGCCGGGCCTGGCTCCCACGGCCAGCAGCCACGGCCCTGGCCTGCGCTGCCCGCTGCGCTTCCACGTTGCGGGCATTGGCCAAAGCGGCCGGATGCGGTGAAGGCGGCTCTGCAGGCTTGTCTTCAGGGCAGGGCGGCCAGCACTTGTCGCCCAGGAGCTCCCAAAGCCGGTCGGTAGGCTCCAGTCCCCTGCAAATGGGGAATAAGTGGCAGTAGAAAGGGTTAAAGAAACACCAGGCAGTATAACATATGGTCTTGATCACAGGCGACTGTATGGGGGGCAACGGGTAGCGCAACTGTTGCGGTTAGGAGCAGACACCGCCACTCACCGGTTTGTGGGGTTGTGAAAGCAGCGCGCCGCCTCCGCAATGGTGATTGGCCGCTGCAGGTACATGGTCAGCAGCACGCTGAGCGCCTCACGGCCTGCGTTGCGCTTCTTGGCCTTCAGCACCTCCACGGGCGCAAAGTCGCCGCCGAGCTGCCTCACAAGCTTCTCAGCCTCAACAATGGAGATGTCGTTCTTTGTGCGCACGCCCGTGCCAGCGCGCAGCATACGCAGCAGGCTGCGTGCGGTGTGGGACTTGACTTCCGGCGTGATCTCGGGCTCTGGTGGCGCCGGGATAGCGGCGGCGGGCGAATGAACCTGCATCGCACCCATTGGGCCATACGGCTGCTGCCCGCTCCGAGTGCGCTGCGCCTTGCCGTCGGGTACCACCATCATGTTGGTGAGGCCGGACGAGCGGTTGCGCTTCATGGGGTCGTGGTCCTGGAGCGCCGCCAGGGCGGGGTTGGGCATGACCGCGGGTGGGGGCGCCATGGATCCCGGGCCCGCAGTGGGCGTGGGCATCATCGGTTGCGTGAACATAAGGGGGGCGGGCATGGAGGTCGGCTGGCCATATCCGCCATGACCCAGCTGTGTGCTTTCCAGCAGAGACGCGAGGTGGCTAGGGTCCACATTGGGGTTGGCCCTGATGTTGTTCTTAAGTGCTTCAGCGGCGGCGCTAGCACTGTTGGTGTTCTGAGCGCCCGCCATCGCCAGCATGTTCATGAACTCTCCGCTGGCTCCCGGTCCAAATAGGTACGCGTTGGCAGCGGAACCAAGATGAGCCTGCGCAGGACAACGGCGCGCAAGAACAGGTCTCAATCGGTAGCAAAGATATACACACAGGAGGCAAGCTCGTGCGGACAAGTAAGGCGCATTCGTCTTTCGGCACGCGCAAGTTTCGAACAGCGAGCGTTGTCGAGGAGGATTCTCGAGCCCAGACCTCGCCACATCACCCCCGACTAGCAGGCAACCGCTCGGGGAGATACGCCATCCCCGCTGCCCTCCCCCACAGAATCTCGGCAAGCTATCGTATCCCTGAACCCTGCCTACCAATAGACAGCGGTTTGGGACAATAACACCCAGGAAGTCGGTGACCGGGCAACCGACCGGCGTGGTGCTAACGCCGACAGCTTCGCGACGTGTGCCTCGGCGGGTCGGCATCAGCCCACAGCCCTTCGCACCCTGCCCGCCCGCAACGCCTGGAAACTGATTCGCAGTACCCCAAGAAATCCCTTTTCACATGGCTCTTCTTAGGGTGGTCGGCGGTCTGAGGATACGGCGACGACACAAGGGGGGCGAGCCGGAGCGAGACAGATCGGCGCCGTTTCCGAGGAAGACGTAATATCTGCCCGACCAAGGCCTAGGAGGGGAGGGAGGCTACCAACAGCAGTCAACCGGGTTAAGTGATTAAATTCCTTTAGTGGGTGGAGGGCAAAAGCACACGAGGATTACCTGAGGGCCCCCGGATGAGGGTGCATACGCGGGGAGCAGGTCGCCTGGACCGGTGGCCGGTGCTACTACTGGCGGCATCATGGCGACACTGGCGGTGGATGCACTCGGCGCCTGGCTGCTGCTGGGAGCGCCCGAGTCGGAGGAGTGCAGCCTGGACGAGGCGGCGGGGGCGGAGGCGGAGGTAGCGGCCTTGACGTCCGGACGTTGACGGGTGACAGCCTCAAAGGGACTAGCCATAGGCCGGCTGAGCTTTAGGTGGCGTAGCCCGGGGCGGCCGAGCTTGGCGGAGAGGGAGGGGCGGGAGGTGGGGGGGGGGGGGGGGGGGGGGGGGGCGCGCGCAGGGCCTTTTAGTAGTTGGGGCAGTAGTACTACACAAGTATCGGCACCAGTGTTTGCCAACTATCGCCGCCAGAATCCCGGTATGAAGCCTCTTGAAAACGCAGTGTATTCGGAACGCCGTGGCCTGCGCTCGCGGCTGTGCGAGTGCGGCTGTGGCAACGGAGTAGCTTGGGAGAGCGCGCTGGTGTGGCTGAAAGCTGCGGTGCTTGCGTGGTTGCTTCACAGACGGGGCGGGACCTGCTGTTGTGTCGTTCGAGAGACGTCGCGCGGAGAAGAAACTGGGTATACACTGGTATTGGTGGTATCTGTATATGTAGTAGTGTCCCTCGCGCGCGATCCGCGCATCACGCGCGGGAGCATCATACCCGACGCGCGGTGTCCGCGCGCTCTATCCTTTTGGTTAGGGAGAGCGTCAAGAGAATGCACGGAAAGTACCGGGGAAGGAAGAAGCCTGTATTTAAGCAGAACCCACTCAGCGCCGGGCCGCGCTGCATATATGCTACTGCCTACTGATACCGTTAGTACTACAGGATTTCTTGAATGTTGCATCTAGCACATGTAACAAAAAAAAATGGTACTACAGTATCTGACGACATGCAGGTGATCAGGCAGGGTACGGGAGGCGGCAGCACACAGGTTTAACAGAGGCACCGATAACCTTGGTTAGAATCTGAAAAACCGAATAAGGTTAACCTTGGGTTTTCGGTTGGCCTTGGTTAACCTTGGTTACAGCCAAAACCAAGCCGCCCCGGCCCCCGGGGCCCGGGCAGAACCGCGTAAAGTCGGAATTGGTGGCATTCAGTTGAATTAAATTGAACCCCACATGGTGGGCCCTCCCGCCACATTAGCATTTCGCCCCGCCCCGCTGCCACCCGTGTCCTGCGGGCTGCGGCACCCTCGCTACATAGGCCCGCACCCGGCGCTCGACCGCGCGCCCGCCTGCTTGCTGCCCGCGCCACCCACGCATTCGGTGCGGGCACACCCGCTGCATTCCGACCCGCCCCGTCCCGCCCCTAGCCCACCGCCGACTGCCGCTCTCCTGGAGACAAGCCCGCCCGCCCCCCTCACAGACCGCACCCAGCGCTTGATCGCGCGCCCGCCAGCTTGCCGCCCGCCCCTTCAGCACCCGGTGCGGGCCCGCCCGGCGCATTCCGCCCCGCCCCGCCCCACCCCTAGCCCACAGATGCACGTGTCTGAGGCGCCCGCCCGCCCCCTCACATGCCGTTATAACAGCCCACGTACATGCCGCGATGGACACGATCCCGCCAGCCCCCAGTGCTGCCTGGGCTCACGATCAGGCAAAGCCAATATTCAACATCAAAGGAGAGAGGAACGGGCAGCAAACTTTACGATGCTCGCGATGCAATCACATTCCACAAAACGAAAGGGGCTCCGACTGGCAGCTCATGCCCTCAGGGATCAGCAAGATGAAGTTGCACCTTGATGTTCACTGCGGTGGTATGCGCCCCCACTACGCTTATAGCGAGGACGCCAAGCAAGCTATGGTACGCTCTGCTTATCAACTTGACGGATAAGCAGTGCGTAACCAACAAGGTTGCTCAAGCACGTATGTCTCTTACTGGTATACAAGATGCTAGATACGGAGGCTGGCCTCATTGATCGAGAGGTCGAGGGCGTGCCTGAGGCGACAGATGGCGATGTTACGTGCATTGTCGATGAGGACGATGTGTGGAAATCCCCTCAACTTGCTCATAAGCGGGCGGCTGTTCTGTTTGATAAGACTGATGATGATTTGTACTCTCATGAGCTTTCAGCCATACTTGAGCGTCAGGATAGCCGAAAAGAGACTACTGCAGCACTCAAGACCCCCGCAAAGCATAGAGGCGGGAGGGCCAGCAAGCGCAAGCACCAAGACAATGATGATGGCAAGACATGCGCTGTAGCAGTCGGCGCACATCCCACATATGTATTGGCTCCCAACCCCTCGTCTGCAACAGCGCAACCTGTTGTTGAGCAACGGTCTACCCAGATGAACCCTCTACATGTGGTGACTGTTTTGCAAAACTTGCAAGGGATGCAGCAGCAATTTGCTATGCAACAGTATGTAGCATTGCAACAACAATATTCATCAACAACAACTGGTGCATGAGTTGCTGATGGGAATGACCCACAGTCTGGCTCTGGCGATTCGCTTGCCACCACAACACCTCAGCACCAACATGGTGCACCAAGTGGGAGAGAAAGTGCATAGAAACCATGCAATAATGCAGTCCTAATGGAGGCTGTCGTCCTGAATGTGGGTGTAAGAAATGCTATGGCCCTTTGCAGGTTTTGCCTGCGCCTCCTTGGTGCCTCCTTGGTGCCAGACAGTACATTAGAGCAATACATGGGCGCTAACCAAGGCCGGTGGGAAAAACCTTGGTTAACCTTGGTTTTGGTTAACCTATGGTTCACCAAGGCGGTGCCCCTGGGTTTCAAAGTTGAGTCTGGTTTTGCCAAAAAGCTCGCGCATGTTATTTAACACGGTCAAGAGCCGAAATTGGCAGGAAGGCAAAGGGAAAGCGTGGAGGGAAAACGTAGTCACCGGGGGGGGGGGGGGGGGGGGGGGGGGCGCTGCTTGTATTGCAACGAAAACTGGAAGATGGCAGGCTCAGCTGTTATGGCTGCTTTTGTGTCTACTCGTGTTGCACCCAAAAAGGGCGCAACGACATGTGCCTAGTTCCTGTACCACTGAGCAGCACTTTTAGCTGAAAAGCGGTTAGGTCAAGTGAGGAAACCCCATACACTAGTTTAGATCATTTTAAAGTTGAGTCTGGTTTTGCCAGTCATGAGCGAACGGAGAGAGCGGTGGATTGACGGAGAAGGGGTAGCGCCAGGTCATGAAGGAGGCACCGGGAAGGCCACCGCTGCGGAGCCCTGTTGGACTTGGGAGTGGCGGAGGGGCGCGATGTGGCCAAAGAAGAACCACGCGCCAAGTGAAGGAAGAACGTTCGATGTGGTCCTGGTTGACGTCGGAGTTAGTGGCCCAGCCGCCTTGGTAGCGAATGCGGGACAATGGAGCTCCGATGGCATTAGCGGCAGACGCTGCTCCCTTGCGAAGGCTGTGTGAGGTCCAGTAAGTGCCGGCGGGAGGGGCATCACCGACAAGACGAACGGCTGCATAGAGCAAGTCCGACATTGTAGCGGCGGTCCAAGATTTGGACTGCTCGCTTGGCACTCGTCGAAACGGGGTCCGCTTAACCGCGTTTAACGACTGCCAAGCGCGAGTAGTCGCATGTATATATCGCTTCTAACGTTAGGCGGCGTCACAGTACTGTAAACTTGGCGGTAAGGATGAGTACGGCATCGGAGCCATGCATCAAAGTACTATAGCGAGTAGCGGGTACTCGGTAGTCACGAGTGCACAAAGTACGACACGAGTACACGAGTCACTGTACTTTACGGGAATCGCCGCCCTTCATATCTGCTATTAGGCGCGCGCCTCCGTCCTCACGAGTACGCGCGGAAGATACCCGCGTGATGACGAGCAGTGACGATGACGAGCAGGCTGTTTTACACGGTCAAGAGCCGAAATTGGCAGGATGGTTTAGCGAAAGCGTGGAGGGAAAAACGGAGTCAGGGGGGGCGCTGCGTGGAACGCAGCGAAATCTGGAAGATGGCAGGCTCAGCTGTTCTGGCTGTTTTTATGTCTACTCGTGCTGCACCCAAAAAGGGCGCAACGACATGTGCCTAGTTCCCGTACCACTGAGCAGCACTTGTAGCTAAAAAGCGGTTAGGTCAAGGAGGGAAACCCCATAAACTAGTTTAGATCATTTCAAAGTTGAGTCTGGTTTTGCCAGTCTTGAGCGAACGGAGAGAGCGGTGGATTGACGGAGAAGAGGTAGCGCCAAGTCATGAAGGAGGCACTGGGAAGGCCACCGCTGCGGAGTCATGTTGGACTTGGAAGTGGCGGAGGGGGGCGATGTGGCCAAAGAAGAACCACGCGCCAGGGGAAGGAAGAACGTTGGGGTCGATGTAGTCCAGAACGACGTCAGAGTTAGTGGCCCAACCGCCTTGGTAGCGAATGTGGGACAATGGCACTCCGATGGCGTTTGCTGCAGAAGCTGCGCCTTTGCGAAGACTGTGTGAAGTCCAGGAAGTGCCAGCAGGGGGGGCAGCGTTGACTAGACTGATGGCTGCAGACAGCCAGTCTGACATTGTAGCCGCAGTCCAAGGTTTTGACTGCTCGGCCGCAGTGACAGCCCAGAAGTTTGATGTAGCCAAGCCAACAGTAACCAGGGGGACAGATTGGACGTTGTCAATGAAGTGGTGCAAGAGACGTGCCACTCGAGGGTGCTCGGACACCGGAAGGAGAAGTACACGCAGGTCGTCGGGTCCCCGTCGGCCAGCGCGACCCTTCTCGCGGTACACTTGCAGGGTGATGTTGTAGTCGTCGACATGCACGTCTCGCACTCGACATGACACGACAGTAAGGCCCCTAGCAAAGAACATAAAGTTGACAACCGAGGCCAGGATTGCCCGGAAGTCGTGGTGGTACTCTGGGTAGGGAGCAGACACAATCAGCTCGGCCTTTGTGACGAAGCGGTAAGCCACATCCGCAGGCAGAGGGACACGCAAAGGGGCAGCGTCCAGTCGGCGCTGACGCAGCATCAGCCCACGCCTTGCCGAAGTTAAGTGCAGGCTGTCCTTGGCGATTGGGTCGAGGTTGTGCAGCTCGAAGAACGTGTTCATCGCAGACAGGTAAGGTTGCAGTGACTTAGCGGCGATGTGCCCTCGCTCGCCGATCCAGGCAACGTACCGAACGACAGTCGCAGTAGTCGCCTCCAGCGGGCTGATGTTCTCGGAGTCGTGGCAGAACTCCGCGAACTGAGACAGCCGGCCGGCATAGCTCTTGAGTGTCTGAGCGCTGAGGGAGCTGGAGAGTAGGTCGAGCGTCCGCTGGCCCAGCTCGTCTGAGCCGAACGCGTCATGCAACCGAGCTCGCAATGAAGCAGCCCAGGGAGCGACAGCTTCGGGCTCGTCAATTACGTAAGTGCGTCGTTTTACTGACAGAGTTCCACCGGCACGGATACTGTTCGCAAAGTACTCGGCAGCAACAGTTAGGTTCCCGGCGGTTGGCCGGTAGTTGTTGGTCGGGTTTGCAGTAGCATCGGTACGGGTTTGCGGGGCTAGGTTCAGGTAAGAGGGCCGCACCGCGCGCCCTTCGCGCTCGTAGCGCCTGTCTCGCGCGTAACGTACCCGCGTGAAACTTGGTCGTTGCGAACCAGCTGTAACACGTAGTGTAACAACCGACGGACGCAGTGGTGGAATGGTACGGGAGGCGGTTAGTTGAGCCGCCATGTGCAGGTGTGCGGATGGTTGAGCCGCACTCGGCTGAAGCTGTGAGAAGCGCCGCACCGAGGAAGGTCTAAAGGATATCTGTAAAGTGGGGGGGTCAGGCCCTAACACGTGGCGCTCATCTCGCCGCTGAGCTGCAAGGGTGCGTCTTGCGGCGGTCACCGAAAGGTGGCCTCGCAAAGCTCCAGCAGCTCCGACGAAAGGCGCCCCACACCGTCACTCGTGCTCACCTTCGCGGCCACGTCCACGTCCACCGCCACGTCCTCGTCCACGCCCGCGACCGGCAGCTGCAGCCACCACTCGAGCAGTAGCGGTTGCTTTCGCGCTGCTGGCAACGGTCGCCTCGAAGACACGGCGCTCGTAGTCCCGCATGAGGTCCCCAAAGATCGCGGAACCCAGATGCTCCGAAGCAGGCTGAAAATGTTGGGCTCGCAGCACATCCAGAACACCTTGGTCGCCGTGCACACGCTTGATCTCGTTTAGCCTCCGCAGGAAGGCCAAACGAAAGCGAAACGCCTTGTCGATGGCCTCGGCGTGGTTCCGAGCTCTCGCGAGGTAGGGTGTGAAGTCCTGGTTGGTGGCAGGGACGTAGGGCAATAGCTCGTCGAGAGCCACGAAAAGCGCGGCCATGTGGGCCCCGAAACACGACATCCAAAAATACTCCTCCTGGGCCGGCAGACGCCGGTCATCCTGCTTGAGGTACTCGTTCGTTAGGTCGGTGCTCAAGGGAAAGAGTCCAGGCACTCGGCTGACCGGTCGAACGGCCTCATAACCAGACTCTGCTCTCTGCAGTAGTTCTGGCACCGCGAGGTAGTCATCCTCGGCACTCACGGATTTTGCTCCGACATGGCCGATCTGGGCTAGCAAGTCGGGGCGCTCTGCGGCTCCCCCGCTGCCTGTCGGCTGTTCCGCGATGCGCAGCCCGGAGCGAGAGCCATGTGCCCCTTCTCCATCAAAAACACGCTCACGAGCCGTCAATTGAGCTACAGCCGTAGCCAATGCACGCACATCTGCTTGCAACGACTTTAGCGTCGGCTCAGCGACGGGTTCTTCTCCATCTGATATAGTAACGCACGGACGTACGGACGAGAATATCACACTCGGATGGCGAGCCGGGTGTGGTCTTGAACAACCTGGGGTGACCTTGCTCGCAACCGGTTACGAGACAGTTTTTACATCGCTGCGTGGAAAGCAGCGAAAACTGGAAGATGGCAGGCTCAGATGTTCTGGCTGTTTTTATGTCTACTCGTGCTGCACCCAAAAAGGGCGCAACAACAGGTGCCTAGTTCCCGTACCACTGAGCAGCACTTGTAGCTAAAAAGCGGTTAGATCAAGGAGGGAAACCCCATAAACTAGTTTAGATCAATACACAACAAAGGCTGCAAAAATGCATTACACGGTAGTCACGGTTGGTTTTGTGATTTAATGAAGGTGAGGTGCCAGGTTGGATCAGCGGCCAATGAGCGTCGAGCTTCGGGATGTGGTTAAGCGGACATGGGCGCGCCTACTCCTAGCCGGCAAATTTAACATCAAGGCACCGGACATTTTCGGATTTATGGCGGAGGGGTCGGCAACTGCATAAAGTATTAGGGAAATACTAGAAATTTAATTACAATGGGTCTACTACCGCCCCCGGCCCGTGCCCGCCCCCTCTGGCCTGCGGCCGGCTGGCTCCGCTGCCGCCGGCCTCTTCTTGGCGCCGGCACGTGGTGTTATGCCCGCTGTCGGCTCGGGTGCTGACTGCCCCTTGTTGCCTGCAGATACTTCTGCGGGCATGCTATTCATGACAGCTGCTGCCATCTGCTGCGCCCCGCGGCTAGGGAGCTTGTTTGACGGGGCTGGCATGATGCCGCCGCGCGCTCCCGTTGCGCTTGCTTCCTCTGGCGTCCAGCCTGCATCCTCGCAGTAGCAACTGAAGCGCCGGGGATCTAGCCGCACGGGGAACATGAGCTCGTCGAGCGAGCGGGGGAGGGGGGTTGTAGCCGGTAGACAGGTCTTGCACCGGAGTGCCGTTCTGGTCGATTCCGGACTGCGGTAGTGATGAAAGAAAAAACACTAAGTCGCCGACACTCGGGCAGCGACAACATCAGCAGCTAGGTACACGATGAGCAGGTAAACCGGCCGGCAAGCGCACCTTTGCACTGGGGATGCAAAGAACCCTTGCTGCATGCGTCGGCTTCATCGATTTAAGCAAGGCAGCTTGCTCCTCCTCCACGGTCAATTAGGGAGGGCAGACGGGCCGTTCAGCTTGACCAGTCGAAAACGCTCGACGTGTCATCGGCGCTGACTGTCGTGAGGTAGTAGCGCAGGGGCGGGCCGCGCGGGACAGGCGGGGGCTCGCGTGCTCCTCTCGGCAGCATGATATCTTCCCACGACGCGTCATCCGTTCCGGCAGCGGCATGGAAGGTGCTGACGGAGGCCATGGTGGCACTGGGGGCGAGCAGGGCGATCTGCTCTTCATGCGAAGCGGTCAGTATAAATAGGCGAAGCAGCGAGCGAGGAAGTGCCGAAGAGTGAAAGTGCGCGCGCGGCTGGTGGCTCATCACGTACTTTATATCATTGCATCAGTCTCGAGTAGTAATGGTACCTCGGTACCCGGGGCGTCACAATAACATTATCAATGACACTACGATGCATATGCTTTTGTATGCAATGCACAACGCGTTTCACATTAATCTTATTGCTGAACAGATTACATGCATATCAACATACATACCACAAACGACATGAAATTCACAAAAGTACAGATCTGTATAACGGCGAAGACAAATGCAAACTTTTGTGTCAACATCGGTTAACAATACCTGCTCGCGACGATACTGCAGTACATCGCGGCATCCATGCGTAACATTGACCCATGTTGTCAGTATCAGAAAAAAATATGTTGTGAGCGTGTCAGGAAAATTAGTGAAGCAGGCATGTGCAAGCATAATGCATATTGGCCATGTTTCGTAAGATAGTATTGCTTAACATTACATTTGGAAACCCCATACCCAACCGACGTCTATATGTATCATGCGCCTGCCATACTACGCAACTGCTCCCGCAACATATGGATATGCTCAATTCACACACGCCACGGTTGCTGCGTATATGCTACTACTGCATGGCATCAACACCGCCATCATCCTCATCGAGGGCGGCGATGTCGTAGGCATGGGAGTGCTTCAAGTAGGAGCACCACCCGTGCCGGGATGTTCTATCAACATCAGCGCAAAGTGCAGGAAAGCAACAACAACATGTAAGATGCTTCAGCAATAATATATAACACAGGTGGCCCATCACCGGATCGTCTGCCTCGGCGCAGCGTCACCATCGGCCCTTTGCCGCCGCCCCCTGCCGGCAATGCTGATGGCCTCAGTCCATGTATATGTGACAAGTCTGCCGTCCACAATCCTGGGCGGGAAGACAAAGTCCTGCTGGAAGACAGTGTTGATCGGGCCCTCCCACAGTCCAGTGCTCATAGGCGTTGATAGCACGCATCTCCAACTGCAAACACAACGGGAGGCGAAGTCATCGCGCTGTTTTTGAGGTGGCGCTCAGCGACAACGAAATAAGGTACCTTGACCTACAAGCTACGGGCAGCTACGGAGGTATTCTTCGCAGCCTTCATGGACATCGCGGCAGCAAAGGACATCACTCCGTGCATGAAGTTGCATGACGGCAATTTCCCGATGGATAGAACTGCATGGCAACCTTGACGCACTGAGTGCTCAGTGCATGGAGCACTGCAAACATGGAGATCAATGAGGGCTTCCGCAACGGCAGCAACCAACAGCCCCAACATCTGCTCAAGTCCGGCAAGGTGATGCTCTCCAGGACTGGCCAAGTCACGACGCGCAGCACCTTGATCGCGCACCACCGTGACATGCATGGACCAGCCCATCGCGCTCAGCCCCACCTGCCCAAGGCAAAGGCGTGTGCCGTGAAGGCAGAGATGGCAGAGAAAGCGGCGACGAAGCGAAGGAAGTTGTGAATGCAGTAATTACATCTAGTGAGCGTGCCCCTTCCCCTTCTCGCCCTTACTGGATTTGCCATAGACAACCATGTCACATGAGCGGCATGTGCTCGGCTCACCGCTGCCCTCAGCCCCCCTCACCGATGTTGAACGCCTCGCCTCCCGCCTCCATCGTTGCTTCGCGCCCCGCCCTCCTCTGCATGAAGTACTTCTTTTCATATTGCCCGCACTTTACCGCATCCCAGCTGTCAATGCTGTCGTAGCTTTCAGAACTGCGCCGATGTGCGGGGCGCTGAATAGTCGCCTTCGCTGGTGTTGTCTGAGATACCCGCTCACTACTCTCGCTCCATGCGCTCCTGCCACTCCGTAGCGCGCAGCTTCCGAGCGCGCTCACCCAGCTCACGCGCACGCTCTGAGCGCACAATTCGGAGCGCCTACTGTTCCAGCTTGTCTGCCTCGCTCTTGCCCGGCAGCGCCTCCCACCGGAATACATAGCCACCCGTCTCTATGGGAAGCGGTGGCGGGATTGGTGCGCTGAATCCCAACCCATCACATCGCGCAGAGCATCGCTATCGTCCATCGGGTGCATAAAATGCGCCTCGCACAGCGCATGCAGCTCGCGCATTGCGTATACTTTGGGATCATCGAAGGCAGTGAGGAAGGGCCATGCCTTTGGATCACTTGGGCCCACTGAGTAGCTAGTTGGCAGCTCCATGTGGTGGCCGTGGCCGTTCATGCGGTCGTACATCGCCTCGGTCACCGCTGAGACCAACGCATCCTCGCCTACCACTGGTAGGCCGTCTACTGTGGTGGACTTGCCACACTTCCGGCAGAATTCGGCGGGCTGGTGGCCGAAACGGCCAGAACGCACCGAGCGAAGTTCTCGCGTCGCGCCATATCGTTGGGGCGCTGCGTCGGCGCGAAGGGTTTTCAGCCTCCAACCCGCTGTAGCATCAACGGACGATGCGAGAGAACAACGGAGGAACTCAAAATCCGCCACGGCAACGACCTCAGCTTCCCCTCCCTCTAGCGAAATCGGGTGCGTGTCGGGTGGGATCAGTGCGTTCTGGCCACGCGGCCACGCGAAACCCGGCGGCTTCCTCTAGCTGTGGCAAATCGCAGCTGCACACGTACGCCGCGTCGAAGCCCAGATCTGTCTCGTCTTGCGCCTCCCCTAGGGAAGTGAATACGTACACCCCTTGCGCAGCCTGGTTGGCGGTGCTGCTGGCCTCGCGAAGGCGGGCGGTGGTCAAGGGGCCGTTCAGCTTGACCCCGTCAAAAACATTCGACGAGCGGTCGGCGCTGACGGTCGTGAGGTAGTAGCGCAGGGGCGGGCCGCGCGGGGCAGGCGGGGGCTCGTACGACCCACTCTGCAGCATGAAGCCTTTCCACGAGGCGTCATCCGGGCCGGCAGCGTTATGGAAGGTGCTGGCGGAGGCCATGGTGGCAGTGGGGGGCGAGCAGGGCGATTTGCTGTTCATGCGAGGCGGTCATTATGCGATGCGAGTGCGTGGCTGTCTGCGCTTGGTTCCGCGGTGAGCGGCGGTGACCGGCAGGCGACCCCGTACTTCATGCGCGTGCAGGGATGTATGTGCAGGGATGTGCAACGGATGTGAAGCGGATGTGCATGGATGTGCATGGAGCACGTGCAGCCGGTACTCGCGCCGCGTCAGGTTCTGGCCGACTAGCGCCGAGCGCCCTCGCGCGCCTGTGTAGCGGGTACTTGAGGGGCGAAAAGTGCGCAAGGGACTAATATCACGTACCGTTAGCGTACGGGTACTGCCATGGCAGTCATGGCTCGGCGCGGGTACTCGCGACCACCGTCGGATAGGCGGAGATAAGCTGACTGTAAGCGGATATAGGCGAGGGTTAGACGCGGGTGATACGGAATACTGTAATCGTACAGCAAAATTGAGTACGGATACGGTGCAAGTACCGTGTTAAGCGCGGTTAGGCGAACCCCGTTTCGACGAGTGGGGGTGACCGCCCATAAGTTTGTTTCAGCCAAGGCAACATGAACCAAGGGGATAGATTGTACGTAGTCGATGAAGTGGTGTAAGGGACGTGCAACGCGGGGGTGTTCTGACACTGGAAGGGTGGTATGACACTGGAAGGAGCAGCACGCGCAGGTCGTCGGGACCCCGTCGGTCAACGCGACCTTTATCGCGGTACACCAACATGGTAGTGTTGTAATCGTCGACATGCAGTTCCCGCACTCGGCAGGACACGCTAGTAAGTCCCATGGCAAAGAACATGAAGCTGACCACCGAGGCCACAAGGGCTCGGAAGTTGTACTGGTACTCTGTGGTGGGAGCAGACTCGGCCCGCTCGACGAAGTTGTAAGCTACATCAGCAGGCAAAGGAACTCTTAAAGGTGCAGCCTCCAGACAGCGTTGCCGTGGCATCAGACCACGCCGAGATGCAGTAAGGTGCAGGATGTCCTTGGCGATTGGGTCGAGGTTGTGCAGCTCGAAGAACGTGTTGATTGCAGACAGGTAGGGCTGCAACGGCTTAGCCCCAACGTACCCCCGCTCACCAATCCAGGCAACGTACCGGACGACAGTAGCAGTGGTCGCCTCCAGCGGGCTGATGTTCTCGGAGTCGTGGCAAAACTCCGCAAACTGGGAGAGTCTGCCGGCGTAACTCTTGAGGGTCTGAGCGGTGAGGGAGCTGGAGAGCATGTCGAGCGCCCGCTGCCCTAACTCGTCTGAGCCGAAAGCATCATGCAGTCGAGACCACAGTGAAGCAGCCCAAGAAGCGACAGCTTCGGGCTCGTCAATTACTTAAGTGCGGCGCTTTGCCGACAGAGTGACATGGGGCGGCTATTGTTAGCAAAGTACTCGGCAGCAGCGGTTAGGTTCCCGGCGGTTGGCCGGTAGTTGCTGGACGGGTTTGCAGCAGCACCAATACGGGTTTGCGGGGCTAGCTAGGTTCGGGTAAGAGGCCTCCGCGCCCGTAGCGCATGTCACGCGCGTAAGGTACACTCGCGAAGCTTGGTCGTTGAGAACCAGTTGTAACACGCAGTAATGAACTGGTACGAGAGGCGGTTGGTTGAGCCGCCATGTGCAGGCGTGCGGATGCTTGAGCTGCACTCGGCTGTAGCTGTAAGAAGCGCCGCACCGAGGAAGGTCTAAGGTGACGTCTGTAAGGTGTGGGGGGGGGGGGGGGCGGCAGGTCCTGGCACATGGCGCTTATCATGTCGTTGACCTGCCAGTGTGCGCTTTGCGGCGGTCGCCGAAAGGTGGCCTCGCAAAGCTCCAGCGGCTCGACGAAAGGCGCCCCACACCGTCACTCGTGCTCACCTTCGTGGCTACGTCCGCGTCCACCACCACGTCCTCGTCCACGCCCGCGTCATGCATTTGCTGCCGCTACCCGAGCAGTAGCGGTTGCTTTTGCACTGCTGGCAACGGTCGCCTGGAAGACGCGACCCTCACAGCGCACGGTGCGCCATGCGCGACCCGATTTTTTATTACCTCGTATACACTACAGGTTGGCCCCGAGAAAGCCCTTCTGCCGGCCCGTGCCAATGCACTGTCGGCCCACTTGCAGCACCCGTCACAACCCTAACGCCCGCCGGCCCTACTCGCCATCCCACCCAATCTGCCCGCCCAAACCCGGTCCCCACCCCTTTGACCGACCTTTGACCGGTGGTGGTGCCTCCGGAGCTGCCCGATATAGGGTGAACACCTCGCCCCCAGCTACCTGCATGTCGGTAGATGCTGCCCCACCACCCACTCGACACGCGCGATGCCTGTCACCGTGAGGAGTTGCAATCACGAACCACGCCCGCTCACCGGCTGTAAACGGTCCCCACGGGTGCGTATGTGTGGTATGCATAGACCTACACGGGGGTTTGCGTCATTATCGAGTGTGCAGTCCGTCATTGCGTCTCGCGTGCCGGGGGGTTAACCGTGATGTGCCGCGTGCGGGGGCAGATGGCGGGCCGCGGCGGCAAATGCTTATTTGCTTTCACGAGATCAGGGACTATGTTACCCGTCTTGGCCCTGATCTCGTCACCCTTGGTCCCTTCCCGCACATTGACCGGGCGCCAGCCGGCCGTAAGCTCCCGGCGGAGGTGAGTTGCCCGCCTTCACGCACGTCTCGGTTGGCGATTGGTGCTGCGGCATCGCGCACTCGCCACTCACACGGGCAGCGCGCGCGAGAGTTACCCGGCCTCGCAACACCCGCTCCACCTGTGTAAATGGTCCATGAGGGTAGGTATGGGTGTTGGCTACGTACCCTCAGGTGCGTGGGTGTATGTGTTGTGCGTGTGCGGAGCCTCTTTGAGCGGCTCATGGTGTGCTCAGCCCCCGTTTTCGGCATGTACTCCGCAGCCCGTCGTACGGCCGCGCTGAAACCGCTGCACAATCGGCTGCCGCTTGCAGGTACCGGCCCGGCGCGCTGGGGCATCAACCGCCATGACCGTCCCGCAGGGCACTCCCCAAGAGCACCGCCGACCGCTGACCGGGCGCTGGCCTGCCACGAGCGCCTGACGAAGGTGAGCTGGCCGCCTGCCCTTCGGTTGCTGAGGGGGAGGGGCTGTGGGCAATTACCATTACATTACGCCTTCGCGGTTAACGCGAGCTCCCCCGTAGCAGCAATTAGTCTAGAGCTGCTCAGAAGGGTAGCTATGGGTGTTAGATATGAGCATGTAGGGCGTCGGTGCTTGTGTGGTGCGTGTGCGGACTCAGGTTGAACAACGCATGGTGTCTTGAATCGCGCATTCGTTGATGTGCACACGCAGCGACATGTCTGGCTATAGTGCGTGCTGCATCAATTGCATGCTTGCGCAACTCATGGAGGACAAGCTCTGGGAGCCCGAGGCACCACAACAGATGGTGCGCCGCCAGCAGCGCGCGCTCAAGCGCGACTTGGCGCGGCGTTGGCTGCGGCCGGCATCGACTACGAATAGCAGCGCATCGTCCCAGCAAGCCAGCGCACGTAAAGTTTTGACCCCCCTCCCCCCTATGCCGCACGCACTGGTGCATGTAATCTTCCTTGTCTTCTCCTTCCCCCATCGCTAGTGTGATGCATGGCACTTGCATGATGGCGAGGCTAAAGGGCCAATGCTAGGCTGTAGGAACTGGTGCCGAGGCACGCACGGGGCTCGCTTGGTGGGTGCACCCGCAAAGGCGGGTCACACGGCTGGGAATGGGAGAGGAGGAGTTGAGGGCGTGGGGGGGGGGGGGGGGGGGGGGCATATGGTGACATGGTGCCACCCGAGGTAGTGCCAACCATGAATGTGTGTGTGTTGGTGGTGGGGGGGTGCGGGGGGGGGGGGGGGGGGGGGCATTTGGTAGCAGGATGCCAAGGCAAGGCTGCCGGCTATCTAAACTAGCGACTGCACTTGGATGGGGGGGGGGGGGGGGGGAGGGGGGGCTAGGGATTATGAGAGCAGCTAAAGGGCACCCGGGGGCGGGGCAAGATAGAGGGAGCAGGGCCAATGATTGTGGAAGAGCGGGGACCCGCTTGCCTGCCATCGTATTATATATTGCACAATATCTCTTGCTGCACTCATATCTCACATCACTAGCTTAGCTATAGTGATCCCCCCCCCCCCCCCCCGCACCGCGTACGCACCAGCCTGGGTATACGCATCAATGCCCGCCGGGATGAGAAAGTGGTATTGGTAGTGTGTCTGTGGGGGGAGGATTGCTGCCAAGCTGGTGCGTTACATTGGGGCAGGCGCTGGGCAGACAATTGGGGCTCGCATCAGAGCTATGTCTAGTGCCTATACGGCTGCGCCGCCTCCGTCGCATGCAGACTCTCCGGGCTCACCAGCACCGCCACCTCAGTCATGCGGCCCTGCATCCCGCAGCCCGCCGCCGCCAGCCAGATCAAAGGTATCCAGAAGCCAGTGGTGGGGTTGTTGCGGCATTACCGCATAGTTTTCAGGGGCTACCCTCCACAGCTTGTAATGCATCCCTTTCCGCCGATTCCGCCGTATGCGCTATCTCGGCTCCTCACCGCTGTCGCTGTTGTCCCCGCCCTCCGCTGACTCGCTGCCTGACTCATCCCCCGCATCACAGTCCTCGTCGTCAGCACCGTGCTTGCGCTTCCTGACGTTGTACCAGTGCTGATACAGCTTCGAATGGGCATCGCGCGCTGCATGGTTGATGTGCTCCGCTGATATCTCGGCAGCCGGCAGCCGCGACCGCAGCTCAACCATCTCGCGGTGTTGCACCGCTGCGGCCCTCAGCTCATCACCCTCCATGCGACCTTTGTGGTCAACACGTCCGCCATTGACACAGTGGTTGCCAGCTGCGTCGCCGGGCGAGGCGCCCGTCCGCCATGTTCAACAGGCGGCAGCGGGGGTGGCATGCCGGCGCGGCCCGCCGGCCGTGGCCCGCCCGCGGCCCGCCGGCATCGGCACTCGCGGCCGCCGTAGCCGCCGCTGCCGCCCGTGCCCTCGCCTTGCGAGGTCTCTCACTCTCGTACGCCATTGTTGGCACTTCTGAGTGCTTTTTTGGGTGCGTTATGGTGGCGAAGTGGGTAAAAGTGTGTGACGTTCCGCATCGGCGCGCATAAAAATACAGATATTTACGAATTCCGTGCGCTGTGCTCGTAGTCCCTCATGAGGTCCCCCAAAATCGAATGAGGTCCCCAGATGCTCAAAAGCGGGATGAAAATGTTGGGCTCGCAGCACGTCCAAAACACCTTGGTCAGCACCGTGCACACGCTTGACCTCATTCAGCCTCCGTAGGAAGGCCAAACGAAAGCGAAACGCCTTGTCGATGGCTTCGGCGTGGTTCCGAGCTCGCGCGAGGTAGGGGTGAAGTCATGACTTGCACCAGGGACGTAGGGCAGCAGCTCGTCGAGAGCTACGAAAAGCACGGCCAGGTGGGCGCCGAAACACGACATCAAAAGATACTCCTTCTGGTCATCCTGCCTGAGGTACTCGTTCGTTAGCTCAGGGTTGGGTGCTCAAGGGGAAGAGTCCAGGCACTCGGCTGACCGGTCGAACGGCCTCGTAATCTGCTTGTTGTAGCAGCTCTGGCACCGCGAGGTGGTCATCCTCGTCACTCACGGATTTTGCTCCGACACGGCTGCTCGGGGCTAGCTCTAGCAAGTCGGGGCGCTCTGCGGCTCCCCCGCTGCATGTCGGCTGTCCCGCGATGCGCTGCCCGGAACCTTAGCCATGTGCCCCGTCTCCATCAACAACACGGTCACGAGCCATCAATTGGGCCAACGCTGTTGCAAGCTCGCGCAAGCGCAGCAATGTAGGCTGGGGCTTCACGTCTGCGTGTAGCGATTCGAGCGTCGGCTTAACGACGGGTTCTTTTCCATCTGACGTGTTAACGCACGGACGTACGGATGAGAATATCACACACGGGTGGGAAGCCGGGTGTGCTCTTGAACAACATGGGGTGACCTTGCTCGCAACACATTACGAGACAGTTTTAACATCGCTGCGTGTAACTCAGCGAAAACTGGAAGATGGCATGCTCAACTGTTATGGCTGCTATTATGTCTACTCGTGCTGCACCCAAAAAGGGAGCAACGACAGGTGCCTATTTCCATTGTCGTGTCGTGCCTTTTGCAGCTAGCTCATGTAACTATTCTATCATATGATATCATGTTTGAAGTTGAATTTTGTTTTGCCAATACAATTGCACACACATTTTTACACGGACCAGGCAGGAAGGTTTAGTGAAAGCGTCAAGGGGATACACTATGTCAGGGAGTAGGGCGCTGTGTGTAACACATCGAAACTGGAAGATGCCAGGCTCAGCTGTTACGGCTGCTTTTCTGTCTACTTGTGCAGCACACAAAGGGCGCAAACAACGGGTGAACAAGTAACCCGTACCACTAAGCAGCAACGGTAGCAAGAAAAGCGGTTGAGGAAAGGAGGAAACTAGTTTAGATCCATTCATTTCAAGACGCTTTTGCCAGTGATGATGAGCGAACTAGGAGAGCGGTCAAGAAGGGGTAGCGCCAAGTCACGCTGGGGGCACCGGGAAGGCCACCGCTGCGGATATTTTGTGAGTATGGAAGTGGCGATGGGGCGCGATGTAGTGATTGATGAGGAACCACGCGCCATGTGAGGGGAGGACGTTCGGGTCGATGCCGTCCAAAACGACGTCAGACCTAGTGACCAAACCGCCCTGGTGGCGAATTTAATAGGACAGCGGAACTCCGATGGCGATAGCCAAAGAGGCTGGTCCCTCACGAAGGTTGTGAGAGCTTCATGAAGTGCCGGCAAGGGGAGAAGTGGGGGGGGGGGGGGGGGGGGGGGGCAACGAGACGAACGTACGTACAGATTCAGCCCGGCATTGTAGCAACATTCCAAGAGTTGGACTGCTCGCTCGGGGTGACCGCAAAAACAATTCTCGGGCAGCATGAACCAAGTGAGGCATACTCCACGTTGTCGATGAAATGGTGCACAAGGCAGGCGACACGGGGGTGCTCCGACACTGGAAGGAGTAGCACTCGTATGTCGTTGGGGCCGCGCCGTCCGGCACTCCCCTTGTCTCGATACACATGCATGTTGATGTTGTACGAGTCGACATGCACGTCCCGCACTCGGCAAAACACGCCAATAACTCCCATGGCAAAAATATGAAGTTCAAAACCGGGGGCATGAGGGCCCGGAAGTCTTATTGGTATTCGGGGGGTAGAGCAGACATGATTCGATGCACGAAGGCGTATAAGCAACATCATCAGGCAACGGGACTAGCAAAGGGGCAGCCTCTACTAGCGGCCGTGAGGTGCAGGATGTCCTTAGCGATTGGGTCGATGTTGCGCAACTCGAGTAACGTGTTGATGGCTGACAAGTAGGGATGTAAGCCCCAATGTGCCCCCCCTCACCGATTCAAACGACGTACCGGACGATAGTAGTAGTGGTCGCTTCCAACGGGCTGATGTTCTCGGAGTCGTGGCAGAACTCCGCGAACTAATAAGACAACTTGCCGGCGTTGTTGTGCGCAGCGTCCCTACCAACCCGCCATGTGCGGGTCCTAGCGCGAGCCGGGGACTACGGGAGGGAACATGAAGCGCGGAGAGTGGCCGGCTACAGAGAAGTGAGCACGCCCGCATGGGCGCCGCACGCATCTAGGCAGGCGATGCGGTGCCCTACCTGGTGCGCGCGCGGCGCGTGCTAGTGCGGACTATGCATGATGATATATGCTAAAGTACTAAGGCGTACCCTAGTCCCTAGCTACATTGTACATTGCAGTAGTGTACCAACATGGATGTCAACATGCGTAGCTCTTGAGCGTGAGAACGGCAAGGGAGGTGTAGAGTATATCGAGCGCTCGTTGTCCTAACTCGTCCGAACTGAATGCCTCATGTAGACGGGTCCGGAGTGTTGCAGCCCATGGGGTGACATCTCCGGGCTCCTCAAATACGCAGATACAACGCTTGTACGACGGAGTACTAGGAGGCCGGTTCATTACATCAAATAATCGGCCGCGCCAATTAGGTTATTGGCGGTTGGCAGGTATTTGCTGGACAAACTAGTGGGGGCACCAATACGGGTTTGCGGGGCAAGGTTCGTCAGGTAAGAGGGCCGCCCCGCGCGCCCGTCGCGCTCGCAGCTCTTGTCACGCGCGTACCATACACGAGCGAAAGACGGTAGTTGCAAACCATTTGTAACACGCAATGTAACAACCGCCGGACGCATTGATGAAATGGTACGGCGGGAAGCGTATGGTTAAGCCGCACACGGATGATATTGTTATAAGCGCCGCACCGAAGAAGGTCCAAATGCAGTTTGTAGGGAAGGGGGGTCCGGTCCGGATACAAGGCGCTCATCCCGCGCCGTTGGGCTGCCAAGGCGGAGCGCCGTTTGGCAGCCGCCGGTCATCCTGCTTGATGAGGTACTCGTTTGCCAGGTCGCTTCGCAAAGGAAAAATCGCATGCACTTGGCTGACCGGTCGAACATCCTCGCAACAAGTCTCTGCACAAAGTAGCTTGGGTACCACAAAGTAGTCGTCCTCATCACTCGCGAATGTTGCTCCGACACGGCCGCTCTGGGCTAGCTCTAGCAAGTCGGGGCGTATTGCGGCTCCCCCGGTGCATGTCGGTTGTCCCGCGACGCGGTGCCCCGAGCCAGAGCCATGTGCTCCGTCTCCATAAGCAACACAATCACGAGCCGTCAATTGAGCCAACGACGGCGTGAACTCGCGCAACACTGTAGACTGGGCATGCACGTCCGCTTGCAACGATTCGAGCGTCGGCTCGGCGACGGGTTTTACTCTCTGTCATGGGCATGGTGACGCACGGACGTACGGATTCGAATTACGCACACGGATGGTGAGGCAGTGTAAGGATACAGCGCAAAACGCACCAGGCACTGGGTACCCACATGGGGATTTGTGTGGTACATATCCTTACACTCCACCCACCCCCCCATAGGATGGAGGACCTCCTCCAACAACGTTTCGGCTTGGATTCGGTGGCGATCCGCATTGGCCGGGTCGTCCAACATTGCGGGATATCATATCATATTATTTGTTTCTCCGCGGGATCGAACCCGGATCCATGCGTGCGGAGAAGCACCAACTGTAAGGATACCGCGCGAAACGCACCAGGCACTGGGTACCCACATGGGGATTTGTGACTTACAGGCAGGTGTAGTCTTGAAACAACCTGTGACCTTGCTCGTAACAGGTTACGAGACGGTGAATCGCTCTGTGATCACAGCGAAACTGGAATCTGGCAGGCTCAGCTGTTACGGCTGCTATTATGTCTACTCGTGCACCACCCAAAGGGCGCAGCAAACAAGGTATGAACTAGTAACCCGTACCATTTAGTAGCAACGGTATAGCGCGCGAGGTAGTGGAGGAAACGAGTAAACCCCATACTAGTAGTTTAGATCATTACAAATCGTCACTGCGCGCCGCCAGTCTGCGCTCGTCTTACTGGTACTCGAGTACTCGCACTAAACGTTATTTTTTCATGTACTACTGGTACTTATTGGGAATTACAAAAAAGCCACTAACAAATCCACCGCTAAACGAAGTACTAAAGACCAATCCAGGCCGGGCCGAAAAGCGGCTTGCATCCCGCGTACGAGGCTTGTACCAGTACTACCTACTGGTTCCACGTCGCAGAACGATTCGTTGTTGTGGCACCCGTTCCGTACATGAATAGCGACTACCGCCATGTCCCTTCGCAGATATACCGTAATATAGACATCGGTGGCAAAATGAGGCGTAAATTACCGAGGGGATACTGTATCCAGAGCAAGGAAAAACCGCACCTTGACATTATAATTACGCGACCTGAGGAGAGGAGGATTTTGCAAGTTTGGATCTAAACTAAATAGTAACTGAAGTTTTTTAGGGTTATGGGGCGGTTTCCTCTAATCATAAATATACCGCGTTTCCGGCGCGGCTATATCTGCTGCTGCCCTGGAATGGTAGCGACTACATGTATAAATCCTTGCGGGTAGTCACAATTTCCTGTCGCTGCGCCCGTTCATGTGCAGCACGAGTAAGGATTAGACATAGCGACCAAATGCAGCCGCAAGACCTGAGCCTGCCATATTCCACTTTCATGTGCTATACACAATGATTTACTGTAGCCCCGTAACCTGCTGTAGTCAAGGTCGCATGTTGTTTCAATACCACACCCGGCTCGCCATCCGTGTGTGTAATTATCATCCGTACGTCCATGCGTCACCAAGCTAGATGGAGAAGACCCCGTTGCCGAGCAGCCGACGCTCGAATCGCTTCATATATGCATGCCCAATCTACATTGCTGCTTGAGCTCACATAGTGGCGGTGGCCCAACGGACGGCTCGTGGGCGTGGTGTCGATATGGAGACGGCACACATATGGCTATGGATCCGGGCAGTGCGTTGCGGGAAGCCCAACAAGCAGCGGGGAAGCCGCAGCGCACCCCGGCTTGCTAGAGCCAGCCCAGAGCGGCCGTGTCGGGGCAAAATCATCCGCGAGTGACGAGGACGACTACCTCGTGGTGCCAGGGCTACTGAAGAGAATAGAGGATGGTTACGAGGCCGTTCGACCGCGGTCAACCGCGAGCGCATGCTGGGCTTTTCCCTTTGCGTACCGACCTAACGAACATCTACCTCAAGCCGGATGATTGTCGCCTGCCTACCCAAGAGAAGTACATTTAGCTGACTTTTTTGGGGCTCATACAACCGCTCTCTTTTCGGCTCTCGACGAGCTGCTACATTTTATTCTGTCTATTGATCAAGATTTCACACATGTGCTTACCTCGCACGCGCTTGCGGCCACGCCGATGCCATCGACAATAAGGCGTTTCGTTTTTCCATGGCCTTCCTGCGGAGACTCAACGAGATCAAGCGTGTGTACGGTGACCATGGGTGTTGGACGTGCTGCGGGCTCAGTCTTTTCAGCCCGTTATTTGGACTGTGCAGTTTCGGCGACATTATTCGTGATTATGAACGTCGGGTCTTTGAGGCGACAGTCTATCTCTAGCAGCGCCAAGGCCGCCGACACTGCTCGTGCGGCGGCGACGCTCGCATGTCGTGGGCGTGGGCGCGGGCGTGGTGGCGGTTGTGGGTGTGGCTGCGAAGGTGAGCACGAGTGATGGCGTGGGGCGCCATTCGCCGGAGCTGCTGACGCTTTGCGAGACCACCCTTTGGTGACCGCCGCAGGGCAATGACGGGATGAGCGCCCCATGTCCTGACTGGCCCCAGCTACCTTACACACTTCACTTAGACCTTCTCGGTACGGCTGTTCTTACATCTACAGCCGAGTGCGGCTCAATCATCCGCATACCTGTACATATATATGACGGTTCAACAACCCATGTCTCGTACCATTTTATCATTGCGTCTTTCGGTTGTTGCTATACACGGGTTACAACTGGTTCGCAACGACCAACATTCGCGCTTGTACGTTACGCGCGAGACAGGCGCTATGAGCACGACGGGCGCGGCCTGCCTACCCGAACATTGCCCCGCAAACGCGTAGTGATGCCCAGACTAATCCATCCAACAGGTACCGTTCAACTATCGGCAACTTAACGACCGCCTCCCAGCATTTTACTGCGTTTTACTACGTTCCCATGTTACTACGTTGGTCAAACGTCGCACTTACGTCATTGACGAGCCCGGACCTCTCGCCCCTTGGGCAGCTTCGCTCCGTGACCGTTTGTTACATGAGTCGTTTGGCTCGGCGAGCTTGGGCTGCGCGCACTCGACTTCCTCTCGACCAAGCCGAGGAGCTTTGACGACGCAGCGGTGCTCGCCAGCGGCAGCAACACGACCTTGTTGCGCTGAATAGTCGATACGATCGGCTTACCGCCGAACGTGGGGACTGGGCGGGGGTCTGACACAACAACTCTGAAAGTCAATATGCATGTTGATTGATTGTCGCGGCGGCGGTAGGTGGCTGCGTAATAGAACAACTGGGAAAACAAACGCGACTCACATGTGGCGTCCCAGTGCGGCGTCACCTCGCAGACCTCGAGCTAGACTAAGGAATCTGAGTGTCGCGCGGCCAGCATTCGTCAAAGATAGCGCTGGCATCACTGCTTTGTTTTCAGCTGCAAGAGCAACACAAAAAGTAACGCAGCACTGGGCGATCAACGCCTATGAAATTCCAATCCTCTACGCAGTCATTTCACCCACTCGCCGACTCAATGTACCTTTCAGGGTTGACTCCAGCCCCCGGCTCATGGGAGTACGGCATGGACCGTCGACGGAGGCGTTCTGAACGCCAGTGCCCATGTCAGATCCCCGGGGGGGGGGGGGGGGGGGGGGGGGGGGGAGGGGGGGGAGGTATTGGGTTCAAGATCTTGGCACGCGTCGCGTCGGGTACAAACGAGGTAAAATATAGCGAGACGACACCCTCATCGGACACTTGGCAACCATGATGGAGGGTGCCGGGGGACGCGTGCGAGCAGGTACGGTACTGTCTGGCGAGTGTGCGTCAGGTAGCAGCCGCTTTCTAAAATAAACAAGTCTGGCGCCGCGCCTGGACGACTTGCGCTCCGCGCGAGTCGTCTTAATATCATACATATTATATCATTATTGTGTTAATATATATATATATCTCAAAATGTTGCTGTAAAAATATACATAATATATATGAAGTAACTTGACAGTTGAATCAGCGATGCGTCGATTTTTCAGAAAACTTTAAAAGAACGGGTTCTATAGTACTTGCCTACAGTTCCATGAATTGCATTGCCAGCGCTTTGAAGTATTAGCAGCGAGCGTTTGCATTGCCAGCGCTTTGAAGTACCAGAGTTTTTTTTTCCATTTACATTACCAGCAACGAGTAGCGAGTACCAATACCAATACCAGCAGTACCAACAGTACCAGCAGCGAGTAGCGAGTACCAGTACCAGCAGTGAGCGTTCGCATTGCCAGCGCTTTGAAATACCAGAGTTTTTTTCCATCACTAGCAGCGAGTAGCGAGTATTAGTACTCATAGCCTCCCAACCGTGAGATCGTAATCGGACGGCTGTGTAATTAAATAAGGACTGTGGGCGGGCGGGCGGGTGGGTGGATTATAGTACTTAGTAGTACATTCCAGTAGATAAGCGCTTTAGTCATGCACCTATTTAGGCCCGATCCGCCGCACTATACGGGTACCCGTACGGCAATAAAGCTCACCGCCGAAAAATCGACGCTTCGCTGGATTAACATATTATAATATAGATTGATATGATATTCTACAATTTAATATATAATTTAATATAATAATATACTGCTAGATAGTGGCATCTCCTTCCCTACTAGAACCTCAGCCAGGCGGTGCTACAGCTCCGCCCTCGGGTACGGGTACGGGTGCTGCCTCCGATGATCAACCCACGACGACCATGGTTGTCCAACGCCACCTCAGCCGTGCGATTCGCTTGCGTGACTTCGTGGCCCTCGCTCTTCGCTTCCAGCGTATGGGTGCCGCGGCCTCGCGCCTTGATACCCTGCGCTTGTACAGTGCACGCGGGCCGGGCTCCCTATCACTTTTCCAGTCGGATCACGAGTCAGCCCGCAAGATTCCCCATGCTGCTTCTTCGGCCGCCGCCGCACGGGTGCTGGGCCTTCGCCCGTGCGGGGGTTCCGCGCTTGTCACATGCCCTGGCCCCACGTGTGGAATTGACCCCTTATGGCTTCGCTCTACGGATGGCTCGAACCGGAATGCCGCGGATTTCGTCGTGGATCCTCTGCCCATCTGCCCCGTTGAGAACTACAAGCACCGCATGCCTACCGCTTTGAAGAATCTGTGGGCTTCTGTGGCGATCGAAGCGGGGGCGGTGCTCGACCGGGACCGCTCGGGAGTCGGCGACTTGACCCTTGAGACCGTTGGGCTGCGCCCAGCGGACCGCTCGCGGCCGTCAGATATGATGTTGGAGGGGGGGGGGGGGGGGGAGGGGGGGGGTCCGGCGTGCGATTACATGATCGATTTCGCGTGCGTGTCCTTCACGACCCCCACTTGGGGCAACGACCCCCGCTGGTGCACCCCGGGGATTGCGGCGACCGAGGCGGAGCGCAACAAGCTAGCGGCTGACCGGGCGTCTTCCGCCCCGGTGCATGATGTTCACCGGGACTACCCTTTTGTGGTGTAGGACCGTGGCCGCCTCGGAAAATCCGCTTTAACGGTGGTCTACATCTTCGCGTGTTACTTGCTGTGCGCAACTTCCATGGCGGTCCTTCCGCCCCGACTTCATGCTTCCTTCGTGGTCGATCCGTCCATGCTCGTCGAAACTTTGTTGCCAACCAGCCCGCTGAGCTCCGCCCTCGCATGTCGCGCACGCGGCGGGGGTTGTTGCAGCGAGTCTATGCTTGCGTGCATGGTACCTTGGGCGGCATTCTTCCTGCCGGAGTGCAGACGGCCAAGTCTGATGCGTTTGCCCGTGCTCATTCCGCACCCTCTTGTGGTGCTGCTTCCCCCTCGCAATTGTTGTAGTGTATGTTTCTTGTTGCCTATTTGGGTAATTTCTTGATCGCCTTTTGCAGCTAGCTCATGTAACTAATTATATTGTCCAGCGAAGCGTCGATTTTTCGGCGGTGAGCTTTATTGTTGTACATGTAGCCGTATAGTGCAGCGGATCGGGCCTATAGATGCATGACTGAAGCGCTTATCTACTGGAATGTACTACTAAGTACTATAATCCACTCACCCGCCCGCCCGCCCACGGTCCTTAATTACACAGCCGTCCGATTACGATCTCACGGTTGGGAGGCTATGAGTACTGGTACTCGCTACTCGCTATTGGTAATGGAAAAAAAACTCTGGTACTTCAAAGCGCTGGCAATACGAAGGCTCGCTGCTGGTACTGGTACTCGCTACTCGCTGCTAGTACTGCAAGTATTGGTACTGGTACTCGTTACTCACTGCTGGTAACGGAAAAAAACTCTGGTACTTCAAAAGCGCTGGCAATGCCAACGCTCGCTGCTGGTACTTCAAAGCGCTGGCAATGCAATTCATGGACCTGTAGGCCGGTGATATAGAACCTGTTCTTTTAAAGTTTTCTGAAAAATCGACGCATCGCTGATTCAACTGTCAAGTTGCTTCATAATAATATAGCGACTACTGTATATCTATATATTCTATAGCGCAGATCGTAGCAGTATTGTAGTGCGCGTGACCGGCTTGCTGTGTATCCATAGCGTAATATCCGCATAATTGTGTTCAGCCCTGAGCCATGTATCCCGTATGGCGACCGTATTTAGCGTGTAAATGAGAGCACACGTGTCCTCATTTGACACAAAAGTGCTCCAAGGTCGTACTTCGCACGTAAATACCCCTTAACGGGGAAGCGTCCCGTAATGAGCTTGTAATTCGACGATACGCGTCTGCACCAGCCCAAACAGTAATGAGACAAGCGACTGACTATCCCAATACGATGGGGCTGCCAAACGGCTTGTAGTGCCGCGCAAGGGGCCGGTTGGCACACGGTGCACCAAGGCGCAACGCGACTTTCTCCGGAGCCACATACATGCAGCGCTAGCATGCAGTCTCACATATCAAGAATCACGCATGCTACTTCGTACAAGAAGGGAATAGAAGGCGTGCCCCGCTGCTGTGCCATTCACAAGCATGTATGCAATAATATATGTGTCTATCAAAGCATGCTATGATATGATGTTTATTTTGATGTCATGATCTGCAGAGCCCGGGGGCCATACAAGACTTCCATGTCTGTGTGGCATGCAAGGGGAACCGTCAGGGAGCATGAGATGAGCAGATGCATGCAGATTGAGATCGAGGAGTCGGAGGACAGGCTGTCCGCAGTGGTAACTGTTTTTGAGTCAGCGCTCTGGAGAAGGTCCCGCTGGCAGAGGTGCCCGGCGACTTTGTCATCGGACTGCAGGTCTTGGCAGATGCCACTATGATCTACAAGGACGGGGAGGTGACGATCACTGTGGTCGTGATCAAGGCAATCATAGAGCGCAGGAATACATATGGGAAAGGGATGGATGGCTTGTCCATCAATTGCTCCAATAATTGCAATAAAATGTGCTTGTACGAAGGTGCGATAAATGCATTTAATGCAGATTGTGGTTTGAAATGTTTTGGCCATCAATTCAACATCACTTTCACTTGCATTCCTGCTGCTATCTATGTTTGGCATGCGTGAAGTTGGTGACAGCTGCACGGACTTTATTGCCAAGGAGGGAGGCGTGATCTAGCAAGTCTGAAAGCTGCAGAGGGATGACATTTAGCCGCGCGGCAAGCAGTTCTATCACAATCGTGCTGCTGTGGTTTGGATCCGGGAGCATGACTGCATAAGCGACTATCACTGCCAGGGGTTGTATCACAGTCACATCGCAGTCAAGGATGCAGGGAGGCGTCGCTGCAACAAGTACAAGAAGGACGATAGAGCAGGAGGTGGATCGTCACGGGTCGGGCCGACATTGCAACACATTCACGACAAGGCCGTGCTAGGGGTTGGGCCGGCACAGACTCGGCAGCAGAGCACACGGCGCACCGGCGTAAGCAACCATACAGCTAGATCTTTAGTCAGTTTAAGTTTGCAGCACATCCATGTAATTCAAACATGATCCCATTCCATACTGCCCGATGCATAGTGCCGCACACATCATTGCAACGATGCAGTCCCAGAGACCGAGCGATCATCATAGGCAAAGCAAATGAATTACGACACGCTAGTCCAGTCATGTGCCGCGGCATAATCCAAGTCTACAGAACGGTCAAAAACTAAATGACTGTCAATGTCTCTCACATTCCCGATCCTTTATACATGGTGCATGAAATGATTACCTACTATCGCATTCGCGCATGGTGGTGTTTCACGCCGGCGCGACTTGTCGTCCACACAAGGGTAAGCAGTCGGAAGCTCTATCTTTGTACCTCGTACTTCAGACAGAGAGACAACACTGAGCGTAACGATAACTTCCTGCCTAACCCACATCGCAACATGCTCACCCACACCACCCAGTCGCCGCTCAACAATGATTACCTTCGCTGGTGGGACAGGGATACCCGTAGGGAAGCATTTCATATTCCACCAAGCTGGTGGCTTGCCCTCCCCCCTTATCACCTTTGGAATTAGCACAGGTCTTCTATGGCTGACAAATTCTCATCAGTCCAGCAGGCAGTGCGCCTATTACCTGGGATCTTCCGTGTAGGGAAGTGCTTTTACCTGGAGTCTTCTGCGAAGGTCTGGTGGAAGGAGTAGAGCATGGGCACCGTCCAGCGCGTCACTCCCAACGCCCTCAACTTCCGGTGAATCACGTAGGCAAGCTCCGCTCTACACGCCCGCTCGTCGCCCAGGACGGTCCGGGCACTTAAGGGGGGTGTCGCAGGCCGTGCATCGGCCGTGCGCGGGGGGTAGGTCGTTGAGTCGCTCAGCGGCGCAGCGCACTCTTCGCCAAGAACCAGACATAATCCACATGAACACAGCAACATATATGCACACACCACAGGTCACACAGGGGTCGACACATATTCTGACCGGCAGAAACTTTGATATAGTTATTCTATACTGCCGGATTCTGAAGTTTGACTAGGGCGGGTGCCGGATCTGGTCCATGGATCACTTTGACTGCGAGGGGAGGAGGGTTGCGGTTAGGCAGAAAGTCGAGTGCGCACTGTGACTCACCCGCGCTCACCTGACAAGCTTCGGCCGTGCTCCGCCTAGATGATGGCGAAAACCACCGTGGCGGCAGGCTTTAGTGTCCTCGAGACGTTGTGCCGGGCCTTGAGTGATCGAGCCGTGTATGGTCGCCCCACGAGCGGCGGGCGTGGGCTGGGTGGTGATGGCCAACTGACTGTTCCGGGCGCGTCGCGTAAGCATACAAGTATGCGGGCCGCGGCGAGGGCTATTAATGTGCCGATACCGGTACCCTACCGTTAGCCGTGGGTAGGCGTCCAGCCCTCCTTCCCCTCAGGAATACGGCGCTTGGAGTTGCGACGCCCCATGGCACACTAGTTACTTGGCGCCGGCGGCTCGCAGCGTGTGGGGGTGGGTAGGCGCTAGTCACTGGGGCTGCTGCGATGCATATGGTTAACTGTCCGCCCGCACTTGTAGCAATTCAGCCGGTTTGAGCCCTACGATGCCGTTGGGCATTGGGCGTCGTCACCGAGCTTGTGCTGAGGCGTTAAAGTACAGCGTGGCGAACCCGGAGCGATTACGGGTAGGCGCGCGAGGCGCGATGTGGACCCAATGTTCTATGGGGATAGACAACATGCTACTGGTAGCAATATTAAGGAATGCATGCCGCCGGGCATTTCATTGCAATTACCATTGCAATTGCCTAGCAAAAAAGTGGCGATTACACGGTATATACAACAATTACACGCCCATTCCGTAGGAAAATCGCGATCACGGGCCATTACAATGTAATTACGAGTCAGGCTGGGAGCCTAGTGTCACTAGGCTCCCGGACGACTTCGTAATTGACCTGTCAAAACCATGTAGTTACCATGTAATATTATCAGTGTAATGACACTCGTCTGTAGTCACTCGTGACATACTCGTAATAAACTGCATCGTGCGCATATCACACGTCATCGCGACGCAATATCCGCGGTGGTATATCCGGGATCTGCCTCTACACACCCGACAATCTCGCTGCGATATGGCCGAATCCGCGCCAATGAGCGGGCGCGCGGCAGTGGGCGGCGAGGCGCGCGGGCGGCGGTGGGCGGGCGGAATAAATTATTTGCATCCGGATTCGGCCGGGACCGCCACGGCGGCGGGCTTGCTGCTCATGGGGGGGGGGGGGGGGGGGGGGAGAGGGGGGGGGCAGCGGCTACAGCGGCCTAGCGGCCGGCCCGCGACACGAACGCTTCACCGCCCGCCCTTGCCCCAGCACCACCCCGGCTCCGGGCTAATGCCCTCGTCGACGTTGTCGCCGGGGAAGGCTTGCGTGGCGGCCGGGCTCTTGACCGCGTTGGTGTTGTGCTTGATGATGTCGCTTGCCCTCTCTTGATGCTGCTTCAGCACGCCCACCAAGCCGTGGGGCTTTGGCGACGCAGCGGTGCCCGCCAGCGGCAACGACACGACCTTGTTGCGCGGAACACTAGCGCCAAACGTACCACTGTCGCCAATAACGTAGGGATTGGGCGCGGGTCTTACACAGCAAATGCGAAAGTCGGTGTACGTGTTAATTGCTTGTCGCGGCGATGGCTGTGTAATCGAACAAGTGCGAAAACAAACGCGACTCGCCTGCGGCTTCCGAGTGCGGCGTCACCTCGCAGACTACATGCTCCTCGCCCTTGAGCATCACGTTAGAAGGGGGGCACTAACTTCCCGGCTTGGTAGTACCTCCCCAGCTCGCTCTGGTGCCATGCCTCTGCAAGGTCGATAGCCTTCGCGAGTCGGTCCTCGCTCGGCAATGGTCTCTTCTTCCTACCTACTTAGCCGTTCTTGCCCTCATCATGGAAGTAGTGCTGAGCGAGGTAGTTCCTTGCGTTCCCCTGATTCATGTACAACACAAGGTGCAGCGTCAGCACAACCCACAAGGATGGTCGCAGTGGGGTTATTGGGAGAAAGGGGGAGGGGTTGTACTCTCGGAACGCGGCGATGACGGTCTCATTGGCGTAGTTATTATGTGGTTTTTGGCTATGTAGCCGGCACAATAGTTGAAGATAGCGTAGCTGATCCACTCGATGTACCGGGGCGCGGCGAGGGGAAACCTTGGCATCTTCTTCAGAGGGTAAGGGATCCACATCTGAGTGTCGCGCGGCCAGCATTCGTCAAAGACAGCCGACACCACCGCCTTGTCTAGAGCTGCAGGAGCAACGGCCAAAAACGCAGCACGGGGCGGTCGACGCCCGTGAAATTCAAATCCTTTACGCCGTCATGCCAGCCACCCGTCGACTCACTGTACCTGTCAAGGTGGCCTCCAACCCGGGGTTTGTGCGAGTATATATGGGATGGGCCGTCGACGGAGGCGTTCTTACCGCATGTGCCGATGTCCCGCGGGGGGGGGGGGGGGGGTGATGGTGATGGGCTCAAGATCTGGGCACGCGTCGTCGCGTCGGGTACGCACGCGGTAAAATACAGCGTGACGACACCCTCATCGAACACCTAAGAACCTGCCTAAAGCAGGTCCTTCTTCCCGGCTTTGTCGTGCTGCTTCCGCTGACGAGCGGTTGTTCAGTTTGTCCGCGAGAGCATAGCCGAACGCGTCCTCGCCCTCGGGTTGCTCTGGGTGAACGCGGATATGGATGTTGGTCGCATGGCCGCGCAACGGTGCATGCCGCACGTCCTTAACGACGCGGCCCGTGTTGCACAGAGCGCCGATTAATATGGTCATGCCTCCGGGCCTCACAACTTTGCCGTAGGGGTTGCCTGGAATTAGCTTGGCGTGGTTGGCCATGATGGAGGGTGCTGGGGGACCAGCAAGTACGATCTAGCGGTTGTGCAATAAGTGTGCGTCAGGTAGGCGCACGTGCTGCTCTCAAAAAACTATGTCCGGCGCTTCGTTTGGACGACTACTCATTGCGCTCCGTTGTTATATAGCGCACTCCGGCTTGTGCGTAGCCATAGCGTAATATGCCGTATGGGATGGACCGTCGACGGAGGCGTTCTTAACGCCAGTGCCCATGTTTGCCAAGAATTGGGAAACATTCCGACTTGGCGGGTGGCATCGTCCCCGATTACCCGCACCTAGCAAGTGCAGCTTCAACACAAAGGGCAGGCTTCCTGCCGTACCCCAACATCCCGTGGGGCGTGGAGGAGGCCACCGGGCCAGCGGCCGCCGTAATGACTCCCATCATGCAATAGGCAGAGACATACCGACAGCCAAGATTTATCTTGCTTTGTATTGGTCGACTCACGATGTAATTCGACAGTGAGACCAGCTCATGAGATGCTCCATCCCTCTCGGGAGAGTGGACTACGGACAGATGAGGCATAGTTGGGCCTCCAACCAAAGTGCTTAAAGGTACAAGTGAGGCATAGCTGCCCATAGCCAGTAAATAGCGAGTAGCAGCACGCAAAAGTGTTGTAATTTTAGCATTGTGTAGTAGTGTGACAAGCCTTACCCCTATGATTGTACAAACTGTGTCACCTCCCTTTGGAGTCCCACGTGCCCAGCTGACTGCCAGCAAGCAAGGGCTGTTTGAAACCGCCGTCGATTCAGATAGCCAAGGGGGCTAGGTTTTGGGCGGTAGGCGCTAAGTGCACATGACATCGGTGCCGGGGCGCTGCGCGGGGCGATTGTTGGGCAGCATAACTTTGATCGATTAAATTCACCAGCTATACGGAAATTCAGGTAGTAGTGCAGGGTCATCATTGTGTTATATGTGCACCACACATACTGCCCCACATCATGTGAGGACATGCCAAACCGGGATAAGTGCTAGTCTGTCAACATGTCCGGATCAACATATATAGAAGCAGCACGGATTCTCCTCGATGTGCTTCAACGCTTCAGGGAAGGCGTCATGCCCCTTGCGAATGTGTGGTCGAAGGGGCGCCTTGCTCTACCAAACACCAGTGCCGAGGGGGACCCTATCATCATGCGCGCAGCTGCGTGCAGTCGGCACACATCGAGGGTCAGGTCCGGCACCGAAGGGATGGTGTGGGTCACCTTCAGGAAACACTTCACTTCGCCAACATCCACGTGGTCGTCATGCTGCTCCACCTCGGCACGCATGTTTAGGGGTTACCTAAGCGCAGTATGGCATGCTTGCCGTACTCACCAGTGGGCACCCACTGCTCGTCCCATGCCTTGTGGTTGAACACCACAAGCCTCCGTGTCTCGGGCCTCTCATGCACAACCTGCATGTATGTGTATACCAGAACTCAGCACGGCAACACTATATAGGCAGTTTGAAGTCGGGCGTGGGGGGAGGGGGTGCCTTTATCCAGTAGTTGCGCTTCCGTCCTTGTGTCCTGGTGTACGATACATATGTAGCCAAGAATGAGGTCCCCTCCCGTATCTTGCAATGGTAATACATGTTGTGCATGCGGAGTAGTGCAGCCAACAAACTCGTTAATCATAATCAACAATCATAATAATCATTTTCGACCGCAGATAAAAGTGAAAACGACTTATGTCCGTCGATTTCACAAACCGCATTTCCTTTGATCCGTGGCCGGAGCAGCGGGGCGCCAAACACGACACTTCCCGCAGGAACCCGTACGACATTTTGCGATCCGAACACGGTACGAATAATCTGTCCGCGCGCGCCGCGCCTGCGCCACCGGGATCCGCGTCGCGCCGCCCACAATACCCGCCCAGCACTACGGGCAGCGAATCATGCGCCCATTAGCACACCCTCGCCCAGCCCACCAGCTCCCGCCCACCCCGTAGCCCTACCTCCAGCCCGCTTTGAGGACACAGGGCGATCATGGCTTGCTTGACGCGATCATGGCTTGCTTGAGGCGTGTATGTCCCGGGACGGCGGCCACGAAGTCCAACCTCGCGACTGCCCCCCCGATTGACCACCCCCATCACAGAGTCGCGCGTTTTGCTGACACCATACGCCTTTAGGACCGAAATTGCTCGGATTAAAAGGCAGCTTAGCCAAAATAGAAAACATAAACAATGTACGTTTTACCCTAGCTGGTCCGACGGAGCATGTGGCATCGTTGCGAAGTTTATGGTTTGGGCGGCGCTTAGATCGGTTGCTGCGGGGTCGCCACGGAGATCCCGCAGCACGCCGCATGTGCGGCCGAAGCGATCGCGACCCGCCCAACATCGCCGGATGAAGAGGTACTTCTACACGCGGTCGCGGTGTCGGTGGTTGACAGACTTGGGCTTGGCTAGAGGCTAGAGCATGGGCAATGGGCCATGCGATGTGCGCGTCGCGTTGACGCATGTGCACATTGTAGTAACGGCGCAAACCGCACATGGGATCTTATATTCGGGCAGTTTTCGCAATATCGTTCGGGCAGCGGAGCGCCAACGCGTCGCGGCCCGGTCAGCGCGGAGCCAACGCGCCGTGGCCGGGGCAGCGCCGCGAAAACGCGCCGCAGGGTACGCAATAGGCGGTTCACATGGCAGTACGTAGGAAGCTGAGTATATATTTACCCGGAACATGTTGCGTTATGATTCTAACCTATGACTTGCGTTATGACTTTAGCTAACTGGGGGGTGGAGGGCGGCATGCCCCCCCCCCCCCCGCCCGCCCCCCCTCAGGGGAGAGGGTGGTTCACTTTATGGGGATCGAGCCCCATTTCATATGTGCGCTTCCGGGCCGGCTCAGAATCCAGTGTGCCAGTTCCTTGACAATACTTATCCAGCGCCTCTGCGCAGGCCGCCCAGGTGGCGGGGGCGGCTGAGGTGCCTGGCTGCATGGCGGCGCCCCTGCAGCCCGGCCTTGTGCCCTCAAACACATCCATCGCATCGTCTGCGCCAGCGGCCTCCCACTGTCCCTCAAAAGAATGGCCGCCACAAGGGCACTAGGGAACTCTGGGTCCATGCATGCACGCTAGGACTTGATGCGTGCCTCAAGTAATGACTGCCGCCCGTATGCCTGCTCCGTGTCAGTGGTGCCTTTGTCTTTGGCCACGCACTTCACGTCCCGCATGTGCATATGACATAGAGCATGCATTCATATGATAGGAGCTTAGACGCAGTGCGTATGAGGGCAAGGTGGGGGGCGCGCGGTGCGCTCCATCTGGAGCTCTGAGTTGCGGGCAGTGCTGACCCTAGCCGCCTCCTGTGCTTTAACTCGGCAAACCATATTGTGCAGGTTCAGTTAGTTTCATCATCCTATCAGGCAAGTACTTGATGCACATCTACGCATAGGTCACCGAGCAGTTAAAGCCCTCCTCTTGCTGTTTATTCTTTATGTACTCGTTGACACGCTGGCACTCCTCACTGTCAGCAGGAGCGCCACACTCCTCGCGATCCCTCAGGTAGTGGATGACCGCTCCTTGCAGCATTAAGTCACATGACTGCCCTGCGATGTCAAACATATCCCTGCAGGAATTGCCGCGCAGGTCACGTACTCAGCAAACAACACTTCACTACAGCGGACCTGAGCTGGGTTACTCCTAGCAATAGCAACGAGGGGGGCTCACCCCAGGACCAGCACTGCCACAGTCTCCGCGAAGTGCGTGAAGTCCTCGCATGTCCAGTTGGCACACACCACGCCGCTAGTGCCGGCTGACGGCAGCATCGGCCGGACTGGCGTGCCAAAGTCACTAGTCAAGGCGACCGGCGCCATCCACATGTCCATCTTCTTCATCTTGGGCCGCATATCGTGTGAGGGCACACACATACAAGCAACGTCTCTTGCGGCAGGAACCACGGGCGGGCAGCAACAGCGATGTAAAAGATCACTAACCTTCAGGGTGCCGACATACTCCCAAAAGCCCTTGACTACCCCTAGCAGTAGTGCATGTGCTATCGGCAGGGGCCATGAGTTGACACAGCTTATGTACGGCAACCAACGCACAAATGGAGACATGCCTGAAGTGCCGGCTATCGTCTGCACGATGCGCCATGCGCCGGCTTCCACTGCCAAATACCGCACAACTGCGTTGCACAACTTCAGTTGGGCACCCCCGCAGTAGGCAATGCTGGGTTCATAGTCATCGTTGGCAGTCTTTCCCTGCGCTTCGTCCATAACCACCATGTGCACGCCGTCTGTATAACCGTCGCAGCAAGAGGCGTCTGGACGGCAGACTCCAAAGTAGAACTTGTCTGCACCCAAAGCCATCCATGTATGATCGCCATCATCCAGACTAGTAATACGATATGTGCATGCATACACATAACGCATGCACAGTCATCCCTTTTTTTCTGAACCATGCCCTTTGTAATACTCTGTAGCAGACAATAGGAGCAGCCGTGCTACGATGCAGCCCCACCACGCTTCATAGCCTTGAAGCGTCCAAGCATGTCAGCAAAGAAGGCGGCAATGTACATTTGTAGTCCATTATCCCACATTGTGCATGTGAGTGGCAGCCAATCGCAAAAAGAATAAGTATGCCGGCAGCAATCAATCGCATGCCAGCATGCCCACCTCATGTTGACAGTGGGTGCACACATGATGATGCAAGTCACGGCGCGCCTTTGACTTCTTGCCATAGTTGTCAGTCACATGATACACATCTTGAGCAATAAGTGCGCCCTCCGCGCATTGCGTAGTTCTGGCAACTGCCGTGAGTGTCTCCTGCACATAATTATATGTCAATGTGCTTTGGTGCAAAGGGCCATGGGATGGTGATCAACACCTTCATGTTGCGCTTCTCCCCCCGATTTGATGATGGCATGTCTTGACACCTGCAGTAATAGGCCACACCGCACTACAGCAGGTCAAAACCACCCAACTGTAATTATACTGATATATCTCGCACCTATATAACAACACTGGGGTACGAGCCTAATGTCAAATATCCAGCAAGAATATGCTTTGCTGTATATAGTGCAGCTCCACCCCATCTTCACATAAACCATACACCCCGTTGTCTTTGTGAGAAAACTGCCCGTTGGTAGCAGCATCCATGGCCTTGCATGCTTCAAAGTTCCAAAACCCATTGATAGTTTCATCTGCATGTGCCACGGCACATGGCTCATTCCTCATCCCAAAAGAATGACAACACCTACAACGTGCGCAACACTTCCCGCGGTAACCCGTACGACATTTCGCGATCCGAATACGGTACGAATAATCTGTCCGCGCGCGGCGCGCCCCTGCGCCTCGGGATCCACGTCGCGCCGCCCGAAGTACCCACCCGGCACCGCGGGCGACGAATCATGCATCCACGGTTGTGGTTTGGCCCCACCAAGTACCATTGACAGCGCAGAGCGTAATTGAGTTATTGTGCATGTTGCACGAAGCACACAACACTTCCCGCGTTAACCCGTAAGATATTGCAAAAAACTACTCGAATATGATGTCCGATATGCGGTTTGCGCCATTATAGTGTGCACCTGCGACAACGCGACGCGCACATCGCCTGGCCCATTGCCCATGCTCTAGCCTCTAGCAAGCCCACGACTGTCAACCACCGACACCGCGACCGCCCGTAGCGCCAGAAGTGCCTCTTCATGCGGCGATGGTGGGCGGATCGCGACTGCTACGGCCACGCAGGCGGCGTGCTGCGGGATCTCCGTGGCGACTCCGCAGCAACCGATATAAGCGCCGCCCAAACCATAAACTTCGCACCGATGGCACATGCTCCGTTGGACCAGCTAGGGTATAACGTACACTAATTTTGCCGTCTATGTTGAATAAACTGCCTTACTATTCGAGCGGTTTTGGCCCTAAAGGCGTATGGTGTCAGCAAAACGCGCGACTCTGTGGTGGTCAATCGGGGGACAGTCGCGAGGGTGGACCTCGCGGACGCCGTCCCGTGACATACACGCCTCATAAGCCAGCTATGATCGCCCTACCTGTGTTCTCGAAGGGGGCAGGAGGTAGGGCTACGAGGTGGGCGGGAGCTGGTGGGCAAGACGGGGGTGTGCTAATCGATGCATGATTCGCCGCCCGCATTGCCTAGCGGGTATTGTGGGCGGCGCGACGCGGATCCTGCGGCGTATGGCGCGCCGCGCGCGGACAGATTAATCGTATCGCATTCGGATCGCGCGAAATGTCGTACGGGTATTGCGGGAAGTGTTGTGGTTGGCGCCCCGCTGCCCCGGCCGCGGCGCGTTGGCGCCCCGGCCGGTGCCCCAACCGCAGATCAAAGGAAATGCGGTTTGTGAAATTGACGGACATGAGTCGATTTCACTCTTATCTGCGGTCGAAAATGAGTATTATGATTGTTGATTATCATTAAGGAGTTTTTGGCTGTACTACTCCGCAAGCACAACTTGAACCATCAGTGCAAGATAGGGGAGAGGGCATCATTCATGGCTACCCATGCATCGTACACCAGGACACAAGGACAAAAGCGCAACTACTGGATAAGGCACACCCCTCTCCCTCCCCCCATGCCTGACTCCAAAGTATGGCGAGATTGTCGAAAGCTTGGGGAGTGGAATTCGCGGTACGCTGCAGGGTTGGGAGCTCGGCTCCGCTGATGTTGTCGCCCAACGTTGCCTTCACGGCTGCATATACATTATTCAACCTGCCCTCCCTCAATGCAAATCCGAAGCCCCCCCCCCCCCCCCCCCCCGATCCCGCGTCGCAAAGGCGCGGCGCGCGCGGACAGATTATTTGTACCGTATTCGGATCGCGAAATGTATGTCGTACGGGTTATTGCGGGAAGTGTTGTGACGAAAGGGGGGGGGGGGGGGGGCATCACCTCACATACGTTAGTCTTACAAAAAAATTGCGGAGGCGTGGGGGGGCGCGGGTGGCGCAGTGACTCGGGTGCCAAGCGCGTCAGATTGCAGCGAGGGCAGCGGTCGTCGTAGCCATCAGGGCGTATCGATGCTCGTCGCACGGGCAACAGTGAACGCCATACCCCTTTATGCCCGGGACTTGCGCTGCCGCGATGTAGCGTGGTAAACTGCCCGCGGGACTTGCAGCAATTCAGCCGGTTTGAGACCTATGGTACCGTTGGCCGTTGCGTCGTCACGGAGCTTGTGAGGCGTTTAAGTACAGTGTGGCGAAAGTCTCAACGGTTACGGTAGCCGCGCCAGGCGCGATGTGGATCCAATGTACTATGGGGGGGGTGGCACGACATGCTGCCGGTAGCATGTTACGGAACGCGGGCGAGTCATTGCGACTACCGAGCCTGGCAGATAAGATAACTGGCGATTCTACGGTCAATACGGTGATTACACGCCCATTCCATGGGGAAATCGCGATCACGGGCCATTGCAATATAATTACGAGACAGTCCGGGAGGCTATTGTTGTAGCTCGCTCACCCCCTCCCCTCATACTCTACGGAGCTACCCCGGCAAGCTTGCTCGTTTCGTCAAGTTCTGCCACGACTCGGAGAACTTCAACCCGTCGGAGGCGACTACTGCTCAACAACACGTTCAACAAATGCAACGTTGTTGAACTGCACAACATTGACCCATCGATGCGGCCAGCCTTCACCTCAGCGCCGCGTGTCGCGGCTATTCATTTAACGCCGCCTACGTGGCGTCGCTTTGCGCGTGCCATTGCATGTCGATGTCGCTTGCTCTTTCGTTGAGCATGCCGATTTAATTGCGCCCCGAGTAAGAGTGCGACTTCCGGGCCCTAGTCGTCAACTTCAAGTTCTTCGCCCAGGGGCGTAATAGTGTGTCCCGCCGAGTGCGGGACATGCACGTCGACTCCTTCAACATTGCGCGGCATGCGTACCGCGAGAAGGGCCGCGCCGGCCGGCGCGGCCCCTACGACCCACGAGTCTTGCTCCTTCCGATGTCGGAGCACCCCCGTAGTGTCGCCTGTCTCATGCACCATTTCATCAACAACGTCTAGTCATCTACCCCCTTGGTCCCTGGTGCCTTGGCCGAGAATTATTGGCAATCATCCCAAGGGAGCAGTCCAAGCCGTGGACTGCCGCTACGATTTCGGATTGGCTTTCATCTACGGCCATTCGTCTTGTCGGTGCTGACCCCCTGCCGGCACTTCTTAGACCTCTCACAGCCTTAGCAAATTGAAATTGATTACAACGTGCTAGTCTGCGGCTCTCCACCGCCCAGACTGAGTTGTTGTAAGGGCCTGCCATCTCTAGCCATAGTAGGTAACACATACCGTGTAATTACAGCTCAAGCTTCCGACCATCCTCTTTCGTTTCCAAACCCCGCCTCCTTCCATCACGTGATCCGTGTTTGTGTTATTTTCGGACAACTACGGGTACCAATAGTCGCTAGTACGAGCGACTACCGCTAATTGGCATTACGGGGATTACGAATGCAATATTCGCCCCGCCCCCGGAAAGGTTTTCTTGTACGTTGGTAATGCACCGGCACCTTGCAATATGCGGTCGTCGTGTTGTGTCTTGGCTCCACCTGCCCCCATCGCTAAAATATTCCCGTAGGTCGCGACGCTGATCGCCCCACCACGCCGGTTACGGCGGTCCGCCGGCCTCGGCCGCGGTCCGCCGATGCTGCCTCCATCTCGCCCGCATGAGCTCTTGCGGTAGGATCCCCAAGGGGGTCTACAGGAGGAAAGGCGGGCACCAACCCCTCCACCCCCCGTGCGTGTGTTTTCGTTATGTGGTCTGCAGGCGGGTGATGCTCGCCCGCGCGCCGCTCGCCTCGCGGCGCACCTCATCGATGTATCCGCCCGTGCGGGGTCAGACCAAGCTGACCGCCAGTTCACTCCTCCCGCTGCATAGCTACGGCTCCCTCAGGGCACTCCGGCTCTTGTATCTTGGCCCCTGAGTCGCTGCCATGCCGGGCCTCTCCGCCCCCGAACGCCCGCCCCGCCTTTAAGTGCCGGGCTCCTATCTCCTTGCGCTCCCCGCCCTCGCCCGTTCTCACGGGACGGCTGAGGGTTTCCTTGGTGTTCCGAGTGTCGGCCGCAGAGCGCCGCAGAACACTGTGTTGTACTAGGCCGGGATTTGAGTGATTCACAGGTATAACACGTACGGGTGGTGCGGGGGGGGGGGGGGGGGGACTAGATCTTCTGCGGGTCTGTCGCGGGTCGTACCGAGGTACGAGAACACGATTTTAGTTCGAACAGCCCTTGCGATTTGGCTGTCCCTGTCCGAGTCGTCGAGACCCCCCTCCCCATCCGTCAGCGAATCTCGGAGAGGCCGACGCAAGGCCGAGGTCGTACATGAAATATTTATAGCAGCCCCCCCGTACATGGTTGCTGCCCGGCGGCGCCAGCATGCGCTACCGGGACTACGAGTATTATTTGAAAAGGCTCCCCGGTCGCCGCAGGATCCAAGGACCCGCCACAACCCGCCACCCCGCCCAATCATCTGCCGCACCCAACCGGGCACGAGTCTTAGGGATTACCAACGCCCACCACGTGGAGGTGAGGGTGGTGCCGCCGCGGGTTTGCCGCACCCATCATCCTCCGTTCCTGATGGGCCGCTACCTGGTGGCGGGCGTCAGCCTTCGCAAGGGTGCAACTTCTGGTGCTAACCCCATCGGAGTCCCGCTGTCCCACGTCCGACACCAAGGCGCGTGGGCAACCAACTCCGACTCGTTCTGGACTACATCGACCCCAACGCTATCCCTTCACCAGGCGCGTGGCTCTTTTTCGGCCCCATCGGCCCCTTCGCCATTTTTAAGTTCAACAAGACTACGCAACATTGGGCCTTTTGGTGCCCCCTACGTGCCCGTGCGCTACCCCGACCTCGTCAATCTGCCGCTCTTCCATGTAAAACCATACTCACCTTGAAATGACCTAAACTAGTTCATGGGGTTTCCTTCTTTCGTAACCGCTTTTCCGGTGACATGTGCTGCTAAGTGGTATGGCTTCCTAGTTTTCCCGTCGCTACGCCCGTTCGTGTGCAACACGAGTAGACATTAATAAAGCAGCCGCAAGAGATGAGCTTGCCATCTTCAGTGTCGTTGTATAATACACGCCGCCCGCCTTGACTCCGTTTTCCCTCCACGCTTTCACTGAATTTCTCTGCCTGTTTCGGCTTTTGGCCGTATAAAACAGCTTTCACAACTTTTTGGCAAAACCAGACTCATCTTGAAACGCCAACAACCCAACCGAAAGGGCCAGAACTCAGCCGGGGGAACTCAGAATTGGGCTCTCTTACCTACCTTGGGGACTCGGCATTTTTATTTGTCTAAAGCCGGTATATTCACATTAAAAAGAGAAAACCAGGAGAGGAGAAAACATTCCGGGGTTTTTTCATCCGAAATGGCCGTTTAATACCGTATCGCGCATGTTCATCAGGATTCGTGTGTTCACATTTGAAAACCCGGAAGTAAAGGCGGATCGCTTGCAACGGCAGTCCTTGGCACCAGTTGCCGACATTGCTTAGCCAAAGCGTACAACGTGCCCGCCCAATGCGCCTCTATACCATACATCTCGCTATGCTTGGCAGAGGAGGGGGGCGCTTGACGTTGCGCCATCGATGATTGCTATTAATGGGCGCGACCAAAACAACGAGAACGATGCTATCTGCATGGCACTCCTTGTCGCGATAGATAGAAGCGACGGATGCGACGGATAGAAACCCGTCCTCTCATCTCGTGCGTTGTGTGGACGACGCCCACGCTTGCGGGGAGGAGTGGGGGCGCGGAGGTCCGGCTTCCCCTTCCCATCCTGGGGGCTCTAGTCAGCAGTCGGCGAGCGCCCATGATCCCCGACCACCATCTGCGAGGGTTGCACGGGTACTTGATGTAGCGTCATCTGCCATGCTCGACATGCGCCAGCCGCACGGGGCGGGCGTGGGCGGGCTTCTGCGGCCCGCGAAGTACGGCCGCCATACATTGCGAGCGGTTTTCTCGCCAAGCTGACGATGGAGACAATGAGATGGAGACAAGGTCCGTTTCGCGATATATAGTAAACATGTGTCGGTTTTTTCTCTAGACATCATTGTTCCCGGGGGCAAGAAAAGAAACCACCATTTTCTATCGCATAGAAAACCTTCATTATAGAAACTTAATGTGAATACGATAGGCCGCAGCAAGTACTGGTAGAGCAGAAAGCATCCGCTTTCTATTGCGTTAGCAATGAAGCAAGGGCCTCATAGTTTCGCAAAAAAGGCGTTCGATCATGTACCACGACTTGCAACATGTGCATACAGCTCTCCCGCCTAACGAAACGGCCATCACCACGGGCGCCATAGCGCGATGTAGACCGATGTACCCGCCGTTGCGATGTTACTCCGGGGGTAAGAGTAAAGTTTGCCCTGGGACATCGGCCAAAGCCGCCCCAGCAAGGCCAGCAATTGACAACTTGCGCCAACTTACTGCAGTCGTAGGTCTGCCATAGCCCGTAGACCATTGCCTCATTCGAACCCCAAAGGGCTAATGCATCAACCGGGTAAACCCATGACACGCCGGGTCGATATTGCCGAAAATACATCTACCAGGAATCGATATAGGTTCCTCTCGCATACGAGACGACCGCTGAACCGAGCGGACAAGTGATATACGGGGGTAGTTCGACAATCTATTACTCCAGGGGTAGCTCCAGGTGGGGTTTTAGGGGAAGTGTTACGCATGGGGTTATTTTCGGACGGTGTTCCGCCACGTGGACAAGCTACGTCCAGCTTTATCTGCCCGTCACATGCGGAAGCGACCTATGCAAGTCGACGACGAGACCCTGCCAGGCACCGTGCGAGCAAGCGGCGACGAGGACAACGAGAGTGTCCACTCGACTACAGACGTCCTCTTGGACACATGGCCAAGCGAGCGAGGACGATGGCCAGGGAAAGCACTTTGCGGGTGCCAGGGGAAGCACCGTGGACACAGATGCCGCCAAGATGTGGTAGAAGCTGCACGAAGCGCACGGCAAGGAGGTCGCCCGTAAGATTGTCAAGAACTCCTCCTCACATATAATGAGCATGAAGAAGGATGTCACCGGCACCACGCTGGTGTGATGTGACGTTATTGCGCCCTGGCATGACGGCTGCGACAGTCTCAACATGGTAGAGACTCAAAGACAAACAAAGGTGGTGTGTAGTGGTGGTGCAAGGGTGAGAGGCTATACATTTTTTTGACGATACAAAGATATTGGTTACCAGGTTGTCACCACCCGCTGCTATACATACTATTGTGGGCGTCAGCACTGGTCGTCAGACCAAGCCGACATATAGCAGCACACTCACTGCAAGGAGCGTCACCTTGGTGAGACGAACAGAAGACCTTACGTCAGCCTAGTCATCGTATGGCATTGTATGTTTAATTTATAGATTATAACAATACTGGCTGATGATCATCGGCAGCCTCGGGTACGGAATATCCCCGAGGTACAGCACTACTGCGCGCGGCGCGCGCACACTAGTACTGGTATTATGCCAAATGGAGCTCAGGAAAAGTTACAAAACGTTGTAACTATCACACAGCCATCAAACGTTTGACATGCCATGCAGCCATAGCACGCAGCCGCTGTGGCACACCATCATGCCACCTCATGCTTGATTTGGCTCATGATATGGCGCTTGCCTTCACTCAGCCAATGCGCGAGGGAGACATCACTGGTATGGCTCGCAAAGCTTCAATATCGACAACAACGATGAATTCATCCGCCTGCACTTTGATATCCGTGTGTCTGACAACCCATATGCTTGTTACACCATAAGTCATCCATCAATTAATTCCACACTAAATGTGCTTCGGGTCTATAATGCAGTGCAAATAGGCAGCAGAGCGCTTGAATGCGTATTAACACTACCAACGATTATCATTCACAACAACGGAGTATGCTGCCATGAAAAGCCCCTACACAACACAATATCCCCCTTCCCTTTCCACTATCACTTTAGAGGCACCAAACACATAATACCTGCGCGCGCTCTAGGGGATATAAATAGTGTAAAAGACACATGCACACGCAAGCGCACACAACTCTCAAAGACTTGAAACTTCTTATAAGAGTCCAAGAAACTGCCCTCCGCATCCCAGAGTGAGTATACATGTCGTGATATGATGCAGTTATCGTTTGGTGCGAGCTACGCTCCTCTCCGCAAATTGTGTACCCAGGAGGTTTCTGAATCCGTGATCTCGTACCAATATTCGTGTCAAGCAAATGACCAAGAGACCGCCTCCAGCTAACTAGGTTCTTGCGTAACCTACGCCCCAAGAAACAAATCCACCACAAACATGTCAGCAGCCTTGATACCCCCTAACTGGCGCACCGCTTTGTGCGTATACCCTGCATGAATAGGCGCATAAAGACAGTGTTGGCTCCTACCATTCCATTCCATCGACTTGACAATGTGGTTCGGGACCGCAGTGGGGCGCATAGGTAGGTTGGTAATGGGCGAGACGCCATGAATGCTCAAGTGAGCTTTAATGGCTGCCCGCTCATACGTGAAGCTGTCCTTCTCAAACACGGGGTCCTCCATCAGCTCACACGTGATCGGGCTCCCACAAGTCACTTCTCCATGCCCGAGGTTTTCGGGCCATGCAAAGGTAGCGGCAGGCCTAGCGTCCTTGAGCTCCATGAGTTGCGGTACAACCTCCTCCAACCTTGACCGGGGACAACCACAAAAAATACACTTGTCACTCCTGTTTGACGGGGGTGAAATGGCCCGCGTCAATGGGTCAAGGTGCAGAGGCACATCACGGTGAAAGGTTGTGTCACGTGCGAGCCTGCCTTGGGTGAACGCAGGTTAGCGCTGTGCTCATCAACGCGACAGCCTTTTCAGTGTCCCAATCGCCAGTGCCCTCTATGTAGTCCCGCAAATCCATTTCATCACCGTCAGCCTTGGCTTGAATCACCTCTTGAAGCATTGCGTTGGGTTTACTGTGCGCAAATTCCAGATATGCAGTCGGTTAGTAGGTCGGATAGAACATCAGCAACTCTCCAGCATACACACAAAACACCATATTGACGTAAATGGAGATATAACTAGCGTGGACTTGCAGGTATCTACTGGTGATCATGGTGAAGAGGGTTACAATGAATGTTTAATTTGAATGATATGGAACTCACGTGCGCCCCAGTAGCACCATCAGCATGAACACCCCCACGCTATACACATCGCTCGCAGCGAAATACTTCCTCCTCTGCATTTGCTGTGGGTCAATGAAGCCCGGGCTGCCAGACATATCGGCATGGGTGCACAGGCGTGTACTGCCAGAGGCAACCGCCTTGGCCAGCCCCATATCCGCGAGCTTGGCCGTGCCGCTGCTGGATAGCATGACGTTGGAGGGCTTGAAGTCGCGGTGCAAGATGGCAAGAAAGCTGCTGTGTAGGAAGAGCGGCGCAACACAAGCCTCGTGTGACATGCCAAGTCGACCGCCCCATGCAGTGTCACCCTCATCGACACGCTCCTGCAGCGTGCCGCCTGCAATGGAGCAATGAAGGGGAGCCAAGGAGGTAAATTGGTGAGCCCCCAGGGAACGGCGATCCGGTACGGGACAGAGAGCACCTACTTCTTTCTGCAAGAACTCCGTCAGATAAACAAAGCGTCCTTTGGTTGTCAATCTGAATGTCCGCACTGCGTGACACGTCATCACGATGTATGGACTCTTTCTCTGGCGTCTCTAGCATGCACCCGTGCAAGTCGTGCTTTACGCAGTAGTGTGGCGCATACCAGAACATTCGATTGGTTTTGCGGAACTGAGAAACAATGAAAGGTTTTGCAGCACGAGTCTATATGTCCTGGGGTTATTTGTGGTGTACTCTTGTATTTCTAGCTAGATATATAATTGTACTTCGCTGGAGGGGTCTAAAAGACATTCCACGGACCAAAGACGGGAGGCGAGGGGACGGCCAAGGAGTCACCCGCCGGTAGTCAGCGGATGGGTAGGCACCAAGTGCAGCCAATGGTGAGCCCTAAAGAGCAACTCGGCTCGGCGGCGGAGATCAGCAAGTCAGCACGTTGCAATTCAATTTCATTTTCGGACCGCAAGCGTTGTTACGGCAGCGCTCTCCCCGTTCTTGTGTTTCCCTTTGCAACCGCGTGCCCCCTCCCCTTTCCTTTGTGTCTACATCATATGCGTTTCATGCCCAAACGCGCTAGCAATGAGGCAGGCCGTCCGACCTACCCTCCATGAGCTCCATCACCACCGCCTGCCTCTCCGTGCATGCCGCATATAGGTTGAGGATGCGGCGTGCCGCAGGCCCGCGAACATCTCCACTTCCTTGCGGTACTCCTCCCAGCGGCTCTGCAGCCCGTGCGGATTCAGGACCTTGATGGCCGCACGGCCGTCCAGTGTGCCGCGGAACACTGCAGCCGCCGGTGCCAAGGGGGCCTGCGGGTGGCGCCCAGTGCGGCATCGAACTGCACACCGGTGATGTCATGGCGGTTGGCCGATGTGGGGTGACAAGCGCAGAAGGGGGGATGGGGGGATGGGGGGATGGGGGCAGCACATGGGGTCAAAATGGGGTGGCTTGGCGGCGGGAGGAGGAAATGGCAGGGCGGGGATCGGAATGGGGGGCATCCCTCCATAAGGCGGGACCATGCCCATGGAAGCACGCACCGAGTGGGAAGGCACGCAAGGGGAGCATGAGGTTCAGGTTGGCCCTAGCCTGGGGGGCGCCCTGCTGAGATGCACTGACGTCCCTAACACGGGGAATGAGACGCCACACCCTCGCGGTCTTGTCACTGCCGCAGCTTGCCAGCCGGGTGCCGTCTGAGCTCCATGCCACAGATTTGACCCAGTCACGATGGCCCTCCGGCGTGGCGGCGCAGTATCAGCGAGTATCCTCCGCATTATCCTCGAGCCTCCTTCAGGCGCCGCCTCCCACACCCTCACTGTCTTGTCACTGCTGCCGGTGCCCATGCTTGCGCAGTTTGGGCTCCACAACACAGACAGCACGATCCCCGCGTGTCATTTCAGCGTGGCGGCACAGCGCCAGCCGTGCCCTCCTCCGAGTGCCGCCTCCCACAACCTTACCGACCCGTCCCGACAGCAGGTCACCACCTGGGTGCTGTCTGGGCTCCGTGCCACGCAGGTGACATAGTCACAGCTACCCCTGAGCTTGCCGGCGCAGCGCCATCCTACCTTCCCTGCAAGCGCCGCCTCCCTCACGCTGGCTGCCATGTCCCAACTTGTCTACAAGTTGCCAGCCGCGTGCCGTCCGGGCTCCACGCCACAGACACTACCTCGCCAGTGTGGCCCGTCAGCGCGGCAAGGCAGCGCCATCCTCCCCCCCCTCCGGGTTGCGCCTCCCACACCCCTACCGCGCAATTTCATCACTGCTGCGGCTAGCCAGCCGGGCACCACCAGGACTCCACGCGAGAGACCATACCACGCCGCGGTGGCCTTGCAGCGTCGCGGCGCAGCGCCAGCCCCCTCCTCTCCCAGGCGCCACCTCCCACACCCCCACCTCGTGGTCAAAGCTGCAGACAGCCAACTCGGCGCCGTCCGGACCAAACGCCACGAAGGTTGCCTTGTCTGTATGCCCCTCCAGCACCGCTTCTGCCTCGAACGCCAATGAGCCGTGCTCCCCGTTTGTCGCCGCGGCCGCCATCCGCGCCGCGCCGCCTTGAGAGTGACGGCAGCGGCACGAGCATTATCAGCTCCAGGGCACGCAGCCCAACCGCACGATGTAAGGATTAGTTGTCGTTGCTCCTTGGGGTCCCCAATACCTGGGAGTCTGCCCGGTGAAACCAAAACGCTGGTTTCTGCGTAGTTTCTGCAATATCCACAAGCAAATGAAATGGTGAACTTCGGGTCGGTATTCGGCAGGCAGTGCACACAAGGTGATAATAATATTCAAACAATTCTGTATGCAGTCTTCACTGAAATTGACGTTTGCAATAACTGATTTCATGTTGTCATGTTTTGCGTCTAGGGTTTCTGTATGTTGCCACTGTGCCCTAGTCACAAGATGTCAAAGAGCGAAGTCACAAGAGCGAAGCCTAGTGGCAGTGCGAACGGCGGTGACATTGGGATAGCGGGGCGGATGAAAATATAAACACATGCCGCCCGCAAGCAGAGCTCACCACATGCAAGAACTGATGGGCGCAGACGGCAACATGGCAGATAGCAATTGATTAAGGCACATCTACGGAAATGTGGTAAGTGGAGTACTGGGGGTACAAGTACTGACAGTGATCTCGGCGAGAAAGCGCCGGCGCAGGCACAATGTGAGGCCGCCAGGACATAATGAATATCTAGATGCGCAAGAGTCCGAGGGATATAATCGGCAGCCTCTGCAGCGAGCAGCAGCACAACACCGCAACCACTACAGTAGGTCAGGCGCACCTGGGTGGCCAACGTCGAGTGCGTGCGATGGCTGTGTGGCAAAGCAAAGACACCGCGAAGGCACCAACGGCTGGACCGTACCTTGTTTAGTTGTTTGCACGTTGTAGAGGCGACCGCGCTGGGTTCCAAGGCGTGTGCGCGGCGTGGCCGGGGATGCAGTGATGCCGGGATGGACGGGTCGTGCAGTGCGAGTAGCAGTCAGCAGTGCCGCCCGCCCGCCCGGCAGTGGTAGCGACTCGTACGACTGCTACAGGGTAGTGTTCACGCCGACGACCGGGCCGGCCGGCCGGCCGGGCAGGACAAAGCGACAGGAGGTCGTTCCCAACACGTACGCGCACCTACTGTGCCCTTCAGTAGGGGATCCTGAGACATAGGAAAATCGGGTATTTTCATGGCAGTGTTTTAGACGGTGATCCAGCAGTGTTGGAAATTCCGTCACTGGCTTTCACCTAGTCTTGCAGAATGCTTCGGCAATTTGCTTAATGACTAAAACGGAGCGTGGCCTATCCATGGCTTTCCGTAACTGGATTGCTGCCTAAACGGCCGTCGTAGAGACGCTGCAAGGGTTTCACTGCCAGTCATGTCCCGGGGGTGGGAAAAAGCAAAGGGAAATCATTTATGGCATTATGGGCGGCTTGTGTAGTTGTATTAAGACCCAGGTACGAAAATGCCATGTGCACACACAGGTCGCCCTGTGTATACACAGGTCATGGATTTGACCTGTGTGTACACAGGTCATGTTTTTAATTGACATGTGTACACACAGGTCATTATTTTGCATGTGTATACTCAGGTCGATAGTTACCGTAATGACCAGTGTGTACACGGGTTATGTTTACTTTGACCCGTGTACATACAGGTCATTTTTTATGACCCATGTACAAACAGGTCAAAGTGATCATGACCCGTGTACACACAGGTCATTACGGTATCGACCTGTGTATACACGGGTCACCAATAATACCTAAAACCCGACACCTTGTTTGCACATGGGGAATCTGTGAAATGGTCTGGGTGAAAACATGTACTTGGGTCATATGTCATAGTTATGACCTGTGTGCACACAAGGCAGCGATGTTCGCACTTGGGTCATTTTCTATGACCAGTGTGTACACAGGGCGATTTCAAGTGACCTGTGTATACACAGGGCATTAGGACCATGACCTGTGTATACACAGGGAATTTTCGTACATGGGTCTTAACAGTTGATATCTCGCTCCTATCGCTTATCGGGTCCTCTCTTCTGTAGTAATCCTTACTGCTTTTATGTGCGGTGGATGTTGTTATGTTATTAGCGCACTACGACCTACTTTTACTATTTTGCTGCATTCCCCACGACTACGGTACCAGTACAACATCAACATCTGATGTCACTTGTCACTTGCCCTGGCCCAACGTGTGGTATTGATCCCTTATGGCTTCGCTCTACGGATGGCTCGAACCGGAGCGCTACGGATTTCATCGTGGATCATCTACCCATATGCCCCGTAGCGAACTACAAGCACCGCATGCATACCGCTTTGAAGAATCTGTGGGCATCTGTGGCAATTGATGCGGGGGCGGTGCTTGACCGGGACCGCTCGGGAGCCGGCGACTTGACCCTTGAGACGAGTGGGCTGCGCCCAGCGGACCGCTCGCGGCCGTCGGACCTGACGCTGGCGGGGTGGGGAGGGGCAGCGTGCGATTACATGATCGACTTCGCGTGCGTGTCCTCCACGACCCCCACTTGGAGCAACGACCCCCGCTGGTGCATCCCGGGAATCGCGGCGACCGAGGCGGAGCATGCTAAGTTGGCAGCGGACCGGGCGTCTTCCGCCCCAGTGCAGGGTGTTCACCGGTACTACCCTTTTGTGGTTGAGGACCGCGGCCGACTCGGGAAGTCCGCTTTGACTGTGGTCTACATCTTCGCGGTGCTGTTGGCTGTGCGCAACTTCCCGGGCGGTCCTTCCGCCCCGACCTCTTGCTTTCTTCGTGGTCAATCCGTTCAGGCACTTCGAAACTTTGTCGCCGGCCAACCTGCTGAGTTCCGCCGTCACCTGTCGCGCACACGGCGGGGGCTGTTGCAGCGGGTCTTGGCTTGCGTGCATGGTACCCTGGGCGGCATTCTCTCTGCCGGTGTGCAGATGGCCAAGTCTGATGCGTGTGCTCGTGCCCACTCTGCGTCTTCTCATGTTACTGCTTCCACCCCGCAGTCGCTGTAGAGGACCTTTCTGATTGCCTTTTTTTTTTGGTGATTTCCGATATCGCCTTCTGCTGCTAGCTCATGTAATTATATGTTGTACTATTATTGCAGAACAGAGAACGGCATGGTAGACTAATATGGAAATAAGGCTGGATGTTCTCTATAAAAAGGTGTGGACGTTTCCTATTGCCTATTCGGATGGTTTCCTGATCGCTTTTTGCAGCTTGCTCATGTAACTAATGGAAATAGGGCTCATTCGGTACTCGTGTGAATTACAGTATTTGGCTTTGTCACTACTCGTAGCGGCTATGCATACAAGAAGCCTCGACCTGCTTTGTCTAGCATGTACTACCGCGAGTATTGAGTTTACAGGTAGATGAAATAAGTAACTTGTTTTATTTGGTTGAATTCGATTTCGGTTATAAGCGGTAAGCATACCGTGCCATGCCTTGTTACGCGTAATGACAGAACTCTGGACTTGTGCACAATCCTGGGGCCGATGCGGTAATTTAATATTGAGAACTTTGCAAATAAGAACTTGCCATACATCTGGTCACCTGCCAGAGGTCAAGTGTAGACGAAACTACCAGTGTGTTCTTATTATAGGCTGTGATGCCAAAATTATTTGGGCTTATATGATGTATAGGTTGCTACAGATGCGCCAGCACCCGTACCCGTACACGGTAAGCTCGCAGGCGGCCTTTATCCCTACTGCCTGAAACCAAAAAGGAGCTCCAAGGACCAAGGACCAAGGACCAAGGAGCGGGGCTGGTGCAGTAGCTGGTGTGGATTCAGGCAAGTGATGCATGTCACTGCCTGTGATCCATCTTCACCCAAGGAGGCTGTTGGCCACCTTCTTTATATTCAGGCGCTTCAGACCTCCGTATGCGCAACAGCATGGTGAGAAGAGGACGTGCTTGAGCTGTGAGGAATCAAACTGCGCTAAAATATGGAATTTATCACCCACATCAGTTTTGGTATATGCCGGGCAAGCACTCGGCTGCAGCACTGGTGGCACAGGGGCCATGTCAAATGCCAAAGGATTCCACAGATGGTGTTCAGTGTCGTCATGCCGCCCCAGGGTGCGAGTGTGCAACAGCGGAGTAGACATTTTCGATATACATATATAAATGGGATTCACTTCATCAACTGAGAACGATTTGGCTGCTATGGCCCTCGCACACGAAATGGGGGTGTTGCTTCGCCGTTTATGGAACTAAAGTCATTTCCGGCACCTGTTTCGTTTTGAGCCGGTGAAGACGGTGAGCTTTCCTGGACCTTCTCCAGTAAAAAGAGAGGGGCGCGCTCCTCATGAAGATACCCATGCGCGAGCACTCAGCCCGGTGGAGGCAAATGGGCGTCAGCGTGTTCGGGCGGCAGCGCTGCCGTGAGGTCGGGGTCGCAGCGGCACCAGCTTGGTGGCGCGCAGCTCGTTCAGACACTCGGCCACGCTGGGGTCGATGCCGAGGTCAGGCCGGCTGTCCAGAGGGCCGCGCGTCTCATCGTAGGGGCCGATCCAGTACCTGCGATCGCCCATCATGCCACAACCGGTAAACTCAGCAAGTTGTCTTATGGTTGCAGACAGCAAATCACAAAGGGGGAGGGGCTAATGCATACAACGAACGTGTTGGATATGGCAAAAAAAAGACAGCAGACAATTGACACTTAGCGTTAACTAATAAGACGGGGTGGAGATCGCACCACTGCGGCAGGATGGCTTGTCCGGCGCGGTAGCGGAGGGATGCCAAGCGGTTGTGCACGCTGGGCCGCCCCGCATGGCGCGGGGCCCCGTCATTGCAGTGACAGGACGCCACCGCCGGCTGCCCGCCACCGCGGTTCATGAGCGTGATGCCGCGCATGCGGTCCACCAGGCACCTGAACACACCATGCCGGGGTTTGGGTGGGGCGGTCAGCATGGCCTGTTGATGAATCACACTTCATCCATGATTTAAGGAGGATATAGTACGTACAACACAATTCATCATATCATGAACCTATGATGCGAAACAAGCACATCACATTGTTTATGTGCGGAAGTCTGAAATATTAAGAAGGATAAGAACACAATGGCATTTAAACTCGGGGCGTCGGAGCGAAAATATTAACACTGCGAATAAGAACCTGCTCTGCTTCCTGCTAGCAGTCACATGGTATTTAATAATTGGCCTCGTGAGCTATAGCGGAACTACAGCGAGTGTTCTTATTATACGTTGCGAGCACCCGCAATTTTTGGCTTATATTTAGGGTTCTTATTAAAGGAGCGTCGGCACCGTAAATCATTGTCAACGCGCTCCACGCACGCCCCTTGTACATAATGACTTTGGAACCAGGAGGAGGAGAGCTACAAGCCGAAGGGCAGTTCGTTGGCGCCACGCCGCACCTAAGGCTGTTCTCGGAGCGGTCGGCAGGCGCGACTACCAGGCGCACCGGGCGATTCATGCCCAGGCGCGGCCGCACCCGGCGGCGCCACTTCTGCGCCGCCAGGGCCCAGGCTCGGAAGGCGATGCGGCGAAGGTGGTACTGCCGCAGCTCGTCCGCCAGCTGCATCGGCGGTGACTCCCGCGCGTCCTGCACCGCGGGGAAGGGGGGGGGGGGGGGGGGGGGGGGGGGAGGTGATTATAGCAGGCGCCGAGTATACAAATGTCCCTGTCGACGTAATTTGCTTCTTGGATGGGTAAAACGACCGTCGACCGAACGTACTTTCACTTGATATATTGATACCGTGTGTTGAGTTCTTTCCATATCATTTCTTCCGACGCTTCCCAAAACAGTTCTGCGGACAACCTTGGATGGATCAATACATGCTTCACGCCGAGTCCTGGTAATCAGGTGCGTAAACTACTCGCCAGCGGGAACACGCAAAAATCGGGGCGCACCAGGATGTGAATGGGCTGGCCGCCCCCAATGTCGGCAGAGTCTGAGGCGGACGAGGTCGGCGACGGCGTGATGACGGGCCCCGGCTTTTGTCGCCTCAGGCGGGTGCGGGTCGTGGCGGACAGCCCCTTTGGCACCGCCGCCATGATCTCAGACTGCGCGCCGATAGCCCCGCCGAGTGACGCCGCGCGGTCGGCCCACGCGAGCAGGACACGCCGGCGCAGCTCCCGCGCGAAGTGGGCGCGCGCCGCCTGTCGCCGCATACCGGGGAAGCCGGGTATCGGGGCCAATCAGCGGGCGGCGCAGCTCAAGCAGCATATTATGCATCTCGCCGGCTCGACAATGGACGAAAACGAAACCTCACATTTCAGTCTGCAACTAGTCGAGCACATAAGATAATATTTGTATATCATTCCACATCGTCACTGGTTCTGCTTTCAACCATTTATGCATAGCGCTAAAACGTGTGTCAATAAAGCGTTCCGCATCGCTAGATGGCGACAGAACAGCGCCATACAGATTTAAGCGGGGCGAGGTAGCACCGCCGGGCATCATGTCGCTCCAAGCGATTTATTGGCGGCGACCCCCGATAGCTGGCCAGCTGGCATCGTTTCGATTTTCGGGCAGCCAGGTGACAGCGCCCGGTCTGCCTTCTCAGAGAGAAACAATCTAGCACTGCAGGTGGTTTCGAGGCGGGCGCATGCTCACCTGCACTAATGCGCGCTTGACGTGGGCGCGCTCCGCCATCGCCCACCAGCCGCCCAGCGCCTCGCCCATGAGGAGCTGCGCGCGCCACTCGCCCGCTGCGACCTGCAGCATCGCCGCTCGCGTGCTCTGCAAAAGGCGTGCGGCCCACGTCGCGGTTAGGCGGGCTAGGGACGCTGAGATCTTCGAACCAAGGAAGCGCCACACCGTAATTGCGCATGCGGCGGGCTCTTGGAAAAGCCGCTAATACCAGTGATACTTTTAATACAAAGGGTTTGATTTATCTGCAAGTCTATGTTGAATACTACGAGCACGGGCGGACCTGCTCGGTCTCGGCCGCCCAGTCGCGAAAAGCTGTCGACAGGCGTCGCCTCGCCCTGAGCGGCTCCCACCGTCGGCGGTGAGCAGCCTGCGCGGCGACAAGGTCGGCTGCGGCGACGGCCCAGCGCCGGAACCCGCCGCGCAGCAGGGCGCGCCGCTGCGCGAGATCGGCGAGGTGGCGCGGGAGAGCGGCCGCGTCTCGCAGCGCGCCCCATGCGTTGGCCAGGAGACGCCGCCGCCGCACGTCCGCCTCCAGCTGGAAGCCGCTCTGCCGCAACATCTGCAAGAAGCGTGCGGTAGTACAAGGGGAGGCGTCAGGGGTCAGGAATAATTATATTCCCTGCCCAAGTGCGTTTCAAATGCACCTACTAATGATTGTACCAGTGCGAATGAATTAATGAACGCCCATTAATTGGAAAAAGACGGCCAGCGCTGACAAATGGTTGGTTTTAATAGAATAAAAATGCAAAACACCGCTTTCACAAATGGTTTCCAACACGTCCTTGATTATCGACTTGCTTGTCGGTTGATTCCAATGAACTGCTTCATACGTACGGACAGAATAAATCAGAATTAGACATCCATCAAATGGCGTGCACGTTGATGACCTACACCATCAACACATTGAGATGACATGTTTTGACAATGGGAGGGATCACGCTGTGCCTTTCCTGCATGAATTGAATAAAATACATGCCATGGCAGTGATTATAGATGTATGTCGCAGGTATTGGACCCCCCTCCCCTCCCCAGTCCCTCGTACCTTGCGGGCCATCACCCGCCCGCGGTCCTCCGCCTTGCTGCCCGCAATCAGGCGCCAGCACGCCACGAGCGCCGCAAACTGGGCCTCGCTGGCCGCCACCTCGCGGCGCTCCTCGACGGCAGCGCCCCAGGCGCGCCACGCCTCTGCCAGGCGCCCCGTGCGCCAGTGCGCCACCGACGCCAGGGCGGCCGCTGCATCGGCGCGCTCCGCGCGGATCGCCTCCACGCCCGCGCGCCACGCCACCAGTGCGCGGGTGGCCGCCAGGAACTGTGCGCCGTGCGCTGTGAGGCCCAGCCGCGCCTGAAGGTGGGCACACAGCGGGCCTCTGCGATGTTAATTACCTCTGACCACAACTACTACAAGACGGTAATAAAGAGGCCGCCGATCCACGCGAGTATAAGCGAGTATGAGTATACGCGTAACCTCGGCCCAAGCACCATGAGCGTGTAAAGGCAAAGATGAACATTGTCTTTTTTGGCAAGAGTTCATCAGTGTCGCGAATTCTGAATGAACGCAGTTGTCCATATTCATGCCCACTGTATGCATTGTAAATACAATCAGGTACCCCCACAAATTCCGATTCTTATCAGATACACAAGTGGGGTGACCTATAAGCATGTTCAAGACGATGACTTGTTTTCTGGGGAGGACCCTCTCCGGCAATACAACCCATGAGAGGTGGCGCACCTCCCAGGCCGCCTCCATGCGCTGCAGCACACGCCGCAGTAGGGCGCGCCGGGCCCGCAGGGCTCGCCAGCGCCGCCATGCTGTTCGCAGCGTGAAGATTCCGGCCACCACGGCGGCTTTGCGAAGGGCGCGCCGCTCCGCAGCCGCCTCCAACGCCAGGCGGCGCCAGGCATACAGAACGCGGTACGTCTGAAGAGCAGGCACAAAATGACAGCGGAGGGATGAGTTAGCATCGGCGAAAAGCCTACAGTGACATAGTAGGAACGAATAGTCGTTCTGTATGTATTTATATTCACCATCGCCAATGATATTAAAAGCACTTGTAATAGCAATACAACTGTACATTGACCGGGCGTCACCTTGTGCCTGCGGACCGCCAATAAATTGGCATCCAGCACAGCTCGTCGTTCCGCGGCAGCTGCCCAGCCTCGAATCCCGCTCCGCAGGCGCCGCTCCCGGTGCGACGCTGCCGCGATGGACGTAGCCTCCCGTCGACTTTGCAGAGCCGCTGCGCTCGTCGCCCAGCCTTGCAGCCCGCGGCGCAGCCGTCTGGCGCGGTCGGCGGCCGACGCGGCTTCGTCGGCGTCCCGCTCGCGCTTTGACGTCACGGCGCACCTGGCCCAGCGGCGCAGCCCACGGCGGAGTCGCCTGGCGCGGTCCAGCGGCGGACGCGGCGTCGGCGGCATCGCGACCATCTCTCGAGGCAGCTGCTCCGTCGGCCCAGCCAAGAAGCCCGCGCCGGGCGGTGGTGCGCATCCGGAAGGCTGCCGCCTCCGCAGACGCCGCAGTAGAGGCGCCCATCGAGGCGAGCCTCCACCTGGACAGCGCGCGTTTCACTCGCGTCGTGTCTTCCGTGGGCAGCCGCCAGCTCGGCCGCCGCGCGCCGCGCCGCCATAAGGGCCGACAGCGCGGTCCAGCAGCGCCGCAATGTGCGCAGGCGGTGCAGCTCGGCGCTGGCCGACATCAGCGGGTTCCGCCCGGCGATCGGGCGAAGCCTGATAGCGTCGAGCTCGCGTCGCTGCTACTGCTGCCGGCACCATCGTCATCCGCCTCTATAGCGTTGACGTCAACGGAGACAACGTGTCCCATCACAGGCTCGAAAACATCCTGACTGCCTCGTTCAGGCTGTTCCGCTGATACAAGCTGTCGGAGCGACATCGGATTTTCTGACCCAGGCTCGGCTGGGTCAGGCGGGCTTTGCCGCGTCTCCATCTCAGTCGCCTCGATGGTCAACAGCGGAGCAGGTTCCTGACGGGAAACGGCGCTTGTATCACCCTCGACTTCGGCTGCCAGGGACGATGACGCGCTGCGAAGAAGAAAGCGCCCGCCGCCGGCACCCCGGCCGGAAGCCAAGGAAACCAAATGCAAGCTGTCGTCGCGCTGCGATGCGGACGCGCTCCCCGACAGCTGGCCCGGTCTCGAAGCCAAGCGAGTCTTCGAGCTGGTGGAGGCTTCGGCGTCCGTCGAGTTGTTGCCGTCGCGCACTCGCTGGGCTCCTTTTTCCTCTGCGGAGGGAACCGACAGCAGCTGCCAGCCACCAGCGCCAGCCGGAGACTCGCCATCGGCCACAGGAGGACGGGGCGCCTCGTCCGCAGAAGTACTGGCGGGGGAGAGGGTAAAGGTGAACCCCGGTGGGAGAGGGCGCAGTTGCGTCTGTCAGCTGGCGGCCTGCCGCTGGCGGGGTCGACGGACTCGTGGCCAGCGTCCAGTTGGCCACTGGGACGCTCGAGGCGCCGGCTTGCCCTGGCGATGCAGAAACATTCTGGTCGTTGGATTACGAGATCAAGGTGATAAACGCATGCAGCGAACAGAGTTCCCGACAAAACAACTACCCAAAAAAACAACTACCCGTATATGCCAAATGTGGCGGTATCAACCTGTTCCGGACTGGTATAGCAATTCCGGCAACTTGCATCATTGACATGTTGGGAGACAGTCGAAAGCTATTTGTAGGGATACCCGGGAGGTGGGGGGCGCACCGTGTTGATCTCCAGGCGTCAAGGCGCCGAGCATGCTCACGCCAGCCTCGGCCGTGGTGTCGTGTCCACTCTCCGCACCCGCAATTTCCGAAATCGCGGCACTCCTGTCGTGCGCCCAGCTGTCGTCTGTGGAAAGGGGGGGGGGGGGGGGGGGGGGCCATTGTCACCACACTTTGACAGCCTGTTCCAAGAGAAGAACAATACTTAGTTTAATGTGCGGGGGCATGAGCAACTATGGAAGTGCGCTTGTCTGCCGTCCTCAGACGAGAGGGACGAGGAGTGAGGGGCGAGGAATGAGGCCTGAGAGCGGCCAACAGATTCACCGACAGCCGAAGCCGGCAGCGGCACAGATGTGTAGTGACGATGAGTAAGATAGCAACGGAGGGAAGGGGGTTTACGGGGGTGCGCACCATCGTAGCGCTGGTGCGGTGCTGATGGGCTCCCAGATGCAGGCTCCTGCCGGGACCCACTGGCCACCATGGTATGATACGGCTCCAACGACGCAGAGGTGCTGGGGGCAGTGACATCTGCATTTGGGTAGGAGCGCCATCCCTCCTGCTGTTGTTGCCTGGATGTGGCAGGGTGAATGGTGTCCACATGCGCCGACGCTGTAGCAGCACCATGCTCTTGGGCCCAGCCGGCATGTGTCGGCGCCGAACCTGATACACTAACCGGCTGTCGAATCGTTGGCAGGTCCATGGCCATCTCGTTGGCACCTCGCGCCCCTGCGTCCCATAGCTCTGTCGGCGGGTCGCTGTATTGGACAGAATTGTGGAGCAGTGCGCCTGGACCGGAGCCCGGCTCGTACGGCACCAGCGTGTCTGGCCTTGGGGGCGGCGGTGGCAGGAAGTACTGCCGCGGCGCTGGCGGTGGCGACCAGCTGCGCTCGTCGTACGTCCGGCTGTCCAGCTGCAGGTGCGGCGGCGCTGATGGACCGGCGACGCTTGCGGTCGAGCGCAGAGGTGATGGCGACCCAGGCTGCGGATGACTTGGAGGCGCCAAGCCGGTCGGCTTGTAGGTTGGCGACGGGGCTGACTGGCTGATGTTAGGGTATTGCGAGTATGTGGCGCCGGCCTCGCCTGGGCCCATCCAAGATGGCGACGATGAGGATGCTTCGGCTGCCCCGGTCGCCTGGCTGCTGCTGCTGACCCGCTCAGTGGGCTGGTGGGCGGACTCCGGGGTGGCAAGGCCGGGCTGCACAGAGGTCGCCGGCAGCGGCTGAGTCCACTCATAGGACTGCTGCTGGGTCTGGTAGAAGGCGGACTCGGCGGACTCGGTCGGCTGATAGGTGGGCGACGCGTACATCGGTTGGTGGCTCGACTGTGGCGTGTCAGGGGACGGCCTGGGGATCAGGTAAGGGGTGAAGGAACCGACGCTGCCGCACGGCTGCTCACTCGCAGCTGTAAGCGCTTCAGTCGGGTGATAGGAGGCGTTCGCGCTGACGGCGGGTGGCTGGTTGCTTGGTAACTGGATCAGCGCCTCAGTGGCCTGGTAGGAAGACCCTGGCGGTGGTGGCGGGTAAGGAGGCCCAGTCCAGGTGTAGCTTGGAGTGGACTGCAGGTATCCGTATGAAGGCGAAGCTTGCGTTGGCAGCGGCTCGGAGGCCTGGTACGTAGACGCCGAAAGAGCGGACGTCGGGGGCAGGTTGGAGGAGGCTGCATGCTGCGTGGCCGCGTCGGATAGCGGCGCCTCTGTCGACAGGTAAGGGTATACTGCCTCGGTCGATTGGAAAGAAGCAGACGGCCCGGTCGAATGGTACGGCGCAGCAGGCTCAGTCGGATGGTAAGTAGCGGCCGGCCCAGCCGACTGGTATGAAGAGGTCGGCCCGGTCGGCTGGTGGGGAGAAGTTGACACTGTCGGTTGGTAAGAGGTAGCTGGCTCAGTAGGCTGGTAAGATGCAGAGGACTGGGGCATGTGAGATTCTGCGCTGGCAGAGTTGGTAAGCAAAAATGACGGCGTCTGCTGTGGCCGAGCCGAGGTCGAGGCTGACTGTAAGGGCTCTGTGGGCTGATATGAGCTCTGGGAAGTGACAGTGGCGGCGGCTGCTGGCGGAGCGTCTGAGTGCTGTGCCGCCGGGGACGGCAGCTGAACGGCGCGCGGGGTAGCCGACAGTGAGATGGAGGAGTTTCGGGTGGTGGAGGTCGACTCGCGCCCAGACACCGGCTGACCGGGGCGGTGCATCGAGGCGTGGCTGCCGGCGGGCTGCCACTGCGGCGACGCGGCTGCTACCGTGGCGGGGACGCTTGGTGCCGACGCCTGCGAGGAGCCCTCGCCGCTGCTGGTATGGCGCTCGACTGCAAACGATGCCTCTGCGACCTCTGACGAGTCGTTCAGTGCCTGCGGCGGCGGCGTGGCGACCGGCCTTGTGCTAGGGCTGCCTAGCCCAAAAGAAGACACCTCCGACGGGGGTGCTGCAAGGAGGCGCTGCACGTCTGCCAGCGCCGCGCCACGACGCCGCGGGCTGGCTTCGCTTTCGGTCGCCATCGACTCGCTGTCAGCCAGTCGAGGCCGCTCCTCTGCCGACGACGCCCAGGAGGTGTCTGCCGAGCCCTGCGTCAACAGTCCGGCACGCGTCCCTCAGCCATTAGAAGTGTACAGCCTCACCTTGGCCATTCCCCAAGGGCTTAGGGAGGGGGGCCGGCGATCTATTGTCAATGGTTTCGGAGCAATAAGCGCTCCGACAGCATTGTGTTGCTCCGAAACCATAGCCAATTTGAAATGAATCACGAGTAGGTACCTATCGTCATCACGTCCACAGGGCGCCGAACAGAAGGGCCGGAGGGGAGAGAGAGGTCGCCTGCTGTCCCATTTTGCCTGGGAGGGCGGAGGCCCCAAGGGGCGGATATATGGACACAAATAAGGGCCAGGGCGCACCTGCTGCTGCTCCACCTCAACCGCCGCCTCCGCCGCGTCGATGACCTCGTCGCTGTACCGCCGCAGCGCCCGGCGCAGGTCCTTCACCGCGCCTGCCGCCACGAACGCCGCGCCCTCTGCGGCCGTCACCGCGTCTGCTGCGGTGTTTCCTGCTTCCCGGGCGGCGCGCTCCCGGGATGGCGCCTCCGCCCGCAGCTCCTCCAGGTGCTCTTGAACGCGCGACAGCGCCTCTGTTTGCTCCTGCGGCACGCAGTGGCACAGCCCGCGACGGAGCACGTTCAGCCTGCTGGCTGCACTCACAGTTTCGAGCACCAACTAAACCACAGAACAGCGCTGCATGCTACCCCCCCCCCCCCCCCCCCCCATTTCAATATCGGATCTCCCATGTTGTTATACTCATACCATATCCCCGTTACCCAGACTTCATTTTTTGGCAGAAGTCACAGACATACATGTATTTGGGCGCCGATGCGTCAATGAGAATACTGCGACTACAAAGAACTCACCGCCTGTGCCGGGGAGTGAACTATTGAACGAGAACAGCAAAAAACAAAACTAATGTTGCGTATTTGAGGGTTGGGTTTTGGCATCTGATCGGTGCATTGGCACCCGCACCATATGCTTGCACTATGGCAGTTACACCAGCCTTGCCACTCTTATAGGGGTGCCTACGCAGGAAAAATAAATCTGCGGATAATACTCTCCGTGCCTGCCAGAGGTAAAATGCAGACTAAACTAAAGCAAATGTTCTTATATGTTGCTAGCAAACCCAATTTGAGGCTTTCCATAAGGGTCTGTGTAGGTGCGCCAGCACCCGTAGTCAGATTTGTCTGAACTCGTGGGTTGTGCTTTGCACTCTTGGATGCCATTTTTCTTCTGCAGGTTCTGAAACTTTGACAATGACAGTCAAAATAGAAGGTGGGGGGGGGGGGGGGGGGGGTGGCGCCTGGCGCCATGCTGGCGCACCTCCAGCTGCACCAGCCTTGATGTTGAGCGCGTCGCTGTGCCGGCGCCACGCCTCTTCCGTGCGCGCCTGCAGCCGGTGGTGGTCCCCCGCCGCCACTGCCCCGCCGGGCGAGCGTTCCGCCACCGTGCGCATCGCTGCATCAGCCACGTCGCCCAGGGGCCTCTCTGCTGCGACGGCGCGGCCCGCGGCCTCGGCGAGGGCCTGCCGCGCGGAGCGGGCGTTTGCTTGCGCTCGTGCGAGCCGCTCACGGGACTGCAAGGAAAAATGCGAAAAGAGGAAAGCAGTCGGGAATTGGGAGTCATGTGTAGGAGGCAGCTAGGAATAGGTGCTGACACATCTCCAAGGAAAAGACTACAGGAAAGCGACTGCGTTCGGCCCTCTCAAAACACACCACGAATGGGCCGAATCATGGACCGACTGTGTCCCCGAGGAATACATACAACAAATGGCCCGGATCATTAACGGACTGTGTCCCCGAGGAAAACACACAAGCGTCCGGCCTTGGGACCGTTCTGAGAAAGTGCCACTAGCAAGGCACTCTTCAACAGCCTCATGTCGCGGATTTGGTATGGGCGCGCCCGTGACACCCGTAATGCCAAGACAGTCATAAGTTCCGCAAGATGCTAGACAAAGTCGCAACATCTCACTTTTGGACAGCACGCAGTTCCATCATGGGTAGGTTAGCGGTCAAAGCATGTGGCGCAGCGCCGGGCGCACCTCCGCCAGCCTCTTCTGCGCCGCCGCCAGCTCGCCCCGCCGCGCGTCCACCGCCGCGCGCGCGTCGCCGCAGCAGCGCCGCAGGTCCGCCAGCTCCGCGCGGCTGGGTGGGGTGCGGTGCGGGGAGCCCGGCGACGGGGCCTCCGCCGCGCGCGCCGCTCGTGCTGTCAGCGCCTTGACCTGCGCGGGCGGGGCCATCAGCCACCCCCCTTCCCCTGAGCCCCCCCTTTCCCAGCGTGCTTTAATGCCCACTTAAACTGAAATAAGCATACCGCACCGACGTAACTAATGTCCGCTCAGTCAAGGGAACTGCATTGCGCCAATGATGGCGATCGACAATGGATGGATGGACAAACAGATGCTTGGTAACGGATGTTTTACAGCAAATGACATCAGCCATTTAGGAGTGAAAACTCAAATACCGTTGCCTTTGCGCGTCAAACGGGAAATAAAGCGTTGCCCAGCATCAATTTGATCAGATTGCGGTTTTATGTTTCCCTTTTATATAATACAAAAAGATACGCTTCGTTTGTCTCTCATCACAACGTTACATTCAATTTGTGTGTGTGTGTGTGTGTGTGTGTGTGTGTGTGTGTGTGTGTGTGTGTGTGTGTGTGTGTGTGCGTATTGTTGAGGGATGGTGTTTGTGTATAGGAAAAAGGGGGGGGGGGGGGGGGGGGGCACAGGCGGGCGGCTGCGGGAGAGGTGTACTCCACCTGGCTCTGCAGCACCGCCTCCACGTCCTCCGCCTCCTGCAGGTCCAGCTCCAGCTCCGCCACCCGCTGCGCCGCGCTGTCCTCATCCTCCCGCGCCGCCGTGAGCACCGCCTCTGCCGCCGCCGCGCGCTCCCCGGCACCCGCCGCGCCGCGCCCCGACACTGCCGTCAGCTCCTCCTCTGCCGCCACTGCCGCAGCTGCACGCTGGCAGTCCGCCGCCCGGCCCTCCTCCTCCGCCTGCTGAGACAGAAACTGCCGCCGGCACTCCTCCGCCGCTGCCGTCAGCTCCTCCACCTGCGGCACGCGTCATATGCCCTCAGTTCGCATCCTCCCTGGCACCGCCCCAGCAGCCGCCAACAACTCTGGGCAACCGCCAGCCGCGCCGCCTGCATCACTGCTCAGGCAACTATCTGAATGCCGGGTCCGCCCCATGCCCACACTAACCCTTCCTCTCCCTGTCAGGGGGGTGCCAGGTAGCCGGGTGCACGGGCGGCCGACATCAGGTGCGGCAAGAGGCGAGGGCTCACCTCTGCGCGCAGGGCGGAGCACACCCGGCGCAGCTCTGACTCCTTCATCGCGGCCCTCGCCGCCTCCCCCTCCGCGTCTGCCCTCGCAGCGGCAGCGCCAGGCGCGGCGGCATCCAGCGCCGCGCGGGCCGACGCCAGGTCGGCCTCCGAGGCGGCCAGGCGAGCCTCCGCGGCGGGCAGCTGGCGGAGCAGGGCTGCCGCCGCCTCCACGTCGCGCCAGTCCACACCTGTGAGCAGAACGCAGCAAATCAATATCCAGTCAGCTGGGCTGTACCAGAACAAAACTCTGGCATCACTGCTCTGCCATAATGCCTTAGTTTCCAGTGCCTCTGGTTCTCACGCAGTAGCGGGTGTGTGATGGCTGAAAAGCATGGGGGCGGCGGGGGGTAGGGGGGGTAGAAGAGGGAAGGAGGGGTTCAGATGGGGAGACACTAGATTATTACATACAAGTATACATATATATGGATTGTGGAACACAAAGTTTAATGTATATTTATAAGCCGTGATGCCCTCCAACCACCTACAGCTGCATTTAAGGTTTTATCCCTCAATTACTTCGCATACATATAGTGTGTATTGTGAGGCAAGGAGGGGTACAAATAGCGAGTCCGCGGGGACACACCGAGGTGGAAGACGCCGTGGCGGGCATGCGGCCGGCGGCCCTCCGCTGCCGCTGGCGTCCGCCCATAGACCGGCGCCACGTCGCTGAGACCGAGGCGGGGCGTGTCGGTTGTCGTGGTGGCGTCCGAGGCGCGCGAGCCGGCCTCCGAGGGGGCGTTTGCCCAGGCGGGCCGTCGGCCCGGGGGCCATCATCCAGGCAGAACCGCAGGTGCGGCGCAAGGCGGCGCAGGCCGGCGTGCATGGACGCGAGCTTGCGCCGCACGGGCGCAAAGTGGCGCCGCAGGTACTCCAGCCCGGCGGCGGCTGTCGGCCGGCGCGGGAGGTGCACGGGGCGCGGCGCGGCAGAGGGGGTGTCGCCTGCAGGAGAAGGAAGGGGGGGCGCAATCAAGGATGAGAGCAGTCAAATGCAGGATAGATGTTACACAAACAATAATGATAATAATATATATTACACCGAGTGGGAGAGTAAAAGGGGCGTATACTGGCATGTAGATATTGGATGTATAGGATCATTCAGGACACATGAATATGATATACATATACAATACTTAAAAAGCTTGTACGATTGCCACAGTGCCAAGTGGTCCTGCCAAAAACTCAGTGCTATAGCAACAGGCGACATGTAGGGTGGTGTCCAAGGTGGCAGGCAAGCCGGCGCACGGCCGCTTCAAGACGGCTCTACTATTGGTGGTGGTCGTAGACGGGGGGGGGGGGGACGAGGAGGCGGGGGGGGGGGGGGGGGGGGGGGCACCGCCACGCTTCTGGCGCGCTAGCCCGCGCTTGACGGAGCGCATTGTCATGGTGTAGCACATCCAGGCGGACAGTGCGTGCCGCTTGGCCCAGAGGCTCCACCAGGCGCCGGCCGTGGCGTTCTGTGGGGACGCCAAAGACGGGGTTGGGGCGGTAGCAATATCATGGGTAAAGGTCAGGGCGAGCATCCATGAAAGCAAGCCGCGGGGTTTGTCATGGTAGAGACCGACGGCTGTGCAAAGGTACTCATAACAGTGCAGAGTGCATAGGGTGGAGTGGCCCAAGCAAAAGGAGGGGGGCGGGAGCCGAGAGAAACGGAAGGTAGAGAGAACCAAATACCTCAATGCAATTTAATAGGAAAAGGGAAAGAGAAGGGCTGCAAACAAGGAGACGCACCCGCAGCAGCGCCAGGCGCCCGGACCGGACCGAGGCGGCCCAGTGTGCGAGGCCCGCCGTCAGCAGCGCGCGGCGGTAGCGCAGCAGCCCACGACGCAGCTGCTCCCGCCGCCAGCGCGCCTCGCGCGCTGCAGCCGCCCAGGCGCGGAAGCCCGCCGCCGCGCCGAGGTCCGCCCGTGTGGCCGCCGCCCGCGCCGCATGCGCCTCCGCCGCCGCCGCTGCTGCCCGCGACACCGCCACGCGCCCGCTCAGCGCCGCCAGGACGGCGCGCAGGCGGCCCGCGGTCGCGCACTCGCCCGCGTGCTCCACCAGCCGGGACGCGTCTAGCGCCGCTGCGCGCCGGTGAGCCAGCGCCAGCACCACGAGCTTCATCCGCAGCTTGCGCGCCAGCCCCTGTGCAGCACCAGCCAGAGATCAGGCCCTTGACCCCCCTCCCGATCGCCGACAGACCCCACTCCTGACTCAGGGCTAATGTGCCACGCCCATCATTTCCGAAACATGCTTGCGCTAGACCGTAGCTGATAACACATGCGGCTCGCCGGTGCTCCTGCAATCTACTTGTCGGTCACGGCGCCATCACATGAGCAGCTCAGCGGGGCACATCCGATGCGCCGGCAACCGCCTGGGCCATCGGTCTATCCCTTATTGTGTGCTCGCCCATGCGCACTCGTGACTGTGTGTGCCGGCGAGTGCGCTTAGTGGAGAAAGCGAGAGACGATAGATTGAGCCAGAAAGCCCCGGATAGAAAGGGGGTGCAAGGAAGAGAGGGGCTAGTGGGAGATGGGGGCACCTGTAGCAGCGTCCGACGGAAGCGTGCCGCCGCCGCCGCGTCGTCCCGGGAGGACCCCCCGGCCAGCTTCCGTGCCCTCTGCGGGGAGCTGTGAGCGCGAACGTTCTTGCTGGCGCGCTGCGGGACGCTGCCTGCAGTGCGGTGGAGCCACAGGGGGGGAGGGGGTGAGCATCATGAAGCACCATTGAGTGGCGCTGCTGGGGGCGCAATTCAAGTCATATGGCCGAGCTTGGCTGCACGATAGCTATGCCTGGTACGCCTTGTGAATCTGTAACTGACCGTCATGGTCCTGATTGAGTTGCCAACTAGTCTTATAAAAGGTTAATAAATACCCCCAACAATTCCCTGAATGTTGCAACATGGGCAATTACAAGCGCCAGTGCATTGTACTGACTGGAGCAATGAGGGCCCATTTCGGAACTCAAAATACCGAATAACGTAATCTGTAGTGAGGAATGATATTGACCCACGGTGAAGTCCAGTAAGTCAAACATATATAGCCTTACTTGATTGATTACCGGAAATGAATGGCTATGCCTCCCCCCTCCCCCCCCCTATAAAAGTCACCAGCGACGCGACAGGCACAAGGATAGCTGGGGTGGAAGTCGCATGGAGAGGTGGGGCGGCAGATGGTGCGCACCTGCCAGCCACTGCTGTCGCGGCGGCTCGTCCACCAGCGGCGGCTGGCGCGAAGACGCATCGGGCGCACCTGGCGGCACATGCGGCGCGGCCGCCCTCAGCGCCGGCGTCTAAACAGGGAGCGGGGAGCTTACCTAGGTGTGTGTGTTGGCGCGGGGGGGGGGGGGGGGGGGGGGCACCCATGTCCAGTAGCTCATTCTCCACCTCGTACAGCCGCATCAGCGTGCGGTGCTGCGCGCGGAAGGCTTGCGCTGCCTTGGCCTTCAGGATGACACGGATGGCCTTGGGGAGGAGAAGGGGGTGGGGGGGGGGGGGGGGGGAGGAGACCATACAGTGCGTAAGTAGCCGCATCAGGCGAGCAGGGGGGGGGGGGGGGGGGGATGCGCAGAGCGCGGCAAGGGAGATGAGGCAAGGGAGGAGAGGGAGGAGGGGGCGTGCCCCCAGCCGAAGTGCGTTGCTGATGGAGAGGTCGCCCCGGAGGTCGGGCTCTGCCTTTGGTCCTGGGCTCCCAGGCGCTACCGTGCCTGCGCAGTTGGCAACCAGCACGCGGCCTCAGTTGGCCCACCCTGCACCTGCCCAAACCCCCACTCCCCTGATTGGCAAGCTCGCCTCAAGCGAGCCGACAGGAGAGGGATGGGTATGGAGGGAGGGGCCGGTTCCGTTCTTAGCTGTCCCCACCTTCGAGCTCGATGCCGAGCAATGCAAACGCCTGCCCCACTGTCAGCACTTCCCCACAGTCCTTGCCCGCGTGCGCCGCCTCCCCCATGCGCTCTTCCTCCTCTTCACTGTGTTCTGGCTGGACAGGGGCGCCGCTGTCGCCACCACCCATGCGCTGCTGAGTGTCGCTGTTGCTGCTGGGCTGGCCGCCCGCCGCCATGGAAAGCTCGGACAGGGCCGACTCGCTGCTGGCGCGCATGGCGGGCGGGAGCGGCTGCGTGAGGCGCGGCGGGGGCCGCCACGGCGCGGACGTGAGCAGCGGGTGGCTCACGCGCAGCTCGGGGAACACCTGCGCGCAGGGCCCATAGGGGTGGTGGTCAGGCATGGGCGGCAAAGACTGCCCTGTTTACAGCTGGCAGACTGATTGGGTCTGCCAGCAGTAAACATAAAATAAACCTACCGCATGATCATCGAGCGCGCAAAAGTAATTATTGTTTAGCAGCGTAGAACCAGTACCCGTGCTGTTTTGTTCCTGATATACCTTAAGCAGCATCACGCGGGCATAAAAAAACGATGACATACAGTGAACACAAAGTGCGCTGTAGGTAGTGACTCGTGTATTTGCGCGCAACTACAAAACAGACATGTGTGTGTGTGTGTGTGCGTGCATGTACGTAGAGGAGACGGTGGGGGTCCGGAGCTGTGAGTGGGGGGGGGGGGGGGGGCGGGGGCTGATAAGGCTGGATTGAGATAAGGTTGGACATGAAACAATACATGGATATGGCTGCCAACCAATCCCATCAGAGCCTGCATTATAAGCCTCGCATTGGGGTTGCTACTTGCAATCGGTAGGAACATTCACTATAGCTGCGCTATTGATACCATGTTGGCACCAGTTATCCATGTACAGGGCCAGGAGAGAGCGAAAGAACGAGAGGAAGGGAGGGAGCATGCGGGCACAGAGAAGGTTGTATGTATTTATATGTGCGTACGTACATACGCATACATGTATGGATGGATACGTGCATGCATGCATGCATGCATGCATGCATGTATGTGAAATAAATTATGGAGCTGTAACTGGAGGATGTGACTGTTATGACATAAAAGGAAGTAGAAAACGGAATGAAAGGTGGGGGGGGGGGGGGGGGGGGGGGGTTCTCACCCTGGGGCTATCCGGCAAGGCCAGCTCCTCAACCGCTGCGTCCAACGCAGGCCCCTGCACAGTCCCTCTCGCCTGCGACATAGGCACCGCCGCTGCTGCTCGCACCGCTGTCCCCGAGAATTGGCTGGGAGCAGTCCCCTCTCGCAACACCGGTGCTGCAGGTGCTGGTGGGGTTGTGGATCTCGCTCCAGAGGCGCCATCTACGGCCGTGGTGCCGCTAGGCGCGCCTGGCATTTGGATCGTGTTCAGCTTGGTGTAGACGGACTCGAAGGAGGCGTCCAGCGCCATCTCGTGATCCGCCTGCCGGGCAAGCCCAGGCCCAGCCATAGCCACAGCGAGCAATCGCGTTTTATTAAACAGTCGCGGCAAGTTCAATGCTGGTTGCTGTCCTGGCCCTGTAAGACATGTTGCTGTCCTGGCCCTGTTGGACATGCAGTGACTCGGCCCAACACTGCTCAACTTCGCCTTCCTGCAGCTGCCTTAAGTAGGCCATGCAGGACAGTGAACAGCAGTGCGGGTTGACAGGCACTTGGAAAACTTGGGATAAGGTAGCGAGAGGAGAAAGACATGGAGGAGATGGGGGCGGGAGGGGGGGGGGGGGGGGGGGGCAAGCGGCGCACCGCAATGATCATGCGGCCCTCTGAGCTGATGGGCGACTCAACGTTGTCCGCCGCAGGCGATGGCTGTGCTTGCGACTTCGTCTCACTGGCTACCTCGCAGCCGTCGCCGCCGTCGCTGGCCTCAAGTCGGGCGGTGGACTCCCGCAGCCGACCCGCCAACTCTGCCAGCATTGGCAGCACGGTCGGGCTGTCCCCAACCCCCGCCTCCACCTCCATCTCCTCAGCATCCCCTTCCTCATGCTGCTGGCGGTGGGGGTGGTGGTGGTGATACTGGCTGCCTGCGCTGGTTGGGCGCAGGGTGGGGGAGCTTGGCTGCTCTGGGCTGCCAAAGCTGATGCTGGAGGTGCTGAGCTCAGCGGTGATCTCGGGCGCCCCTGGCTCCATGCGGTCGGCCTGCATGCCAGCCCATTCCGGGCCTCCCGGGGGGGGCGGCTGATCGGGTGGGGAGAGCAGCTGCGCCGGCATGCCCCCGCTATGCGGCGGTGAGAAGGGCGACAGCGGGTCTGGCGGTGACAGCAGCCCCGGCGGCCCGGGTGGCCTGGTCGGCGGCCACTGCGGGTGGGGCGGCGCGTGCTGGGAGTGAGCGCCCGGGGGCTGCTGATGCTGATAGTGCTGCTGCTGGTGATAGGACTGCTGGTAGACCTGCTGCTGCTGCGGGTGCTCGTTCTGGTGCTGCTGCCCTGAATGCTGCTTATAGTGATGCCGCTGCTGAGCGCGCTGTTGATGCGGAGGCTGCTGCTGCTCATACGGCTGCTGCTGGTATTGCTGGTATTGCTGCTGCTGCACATCCTGGTGTCCATACTGGGGCTGGCGAGGCGGCTGCTGCCAGCTGGCTACAGCCTCTTGGAGATGGGGAGCAGGAGGCGAGTGCGGCGGCCACTGCACCCGCTGCGGCGACGCGGCGCCCTGCCAGGGGTGCTGCCTTTCCGGGGATGCCCGCGGGGTGGCGTAGTGCCAGGAGCCATCCGCATAGCTGTGCGTGTCCGAGAGTAGCGGGTGGCGGCCCTGGCTGGCGGCTGGCGGGCTGCCGCTGGGTGCGGCAGGGTGCTCCGTCAGCAGGAAACGCTGCATGTCCTCCAGGTGCTGCTGCCGGCTTCGCGCTACCTGTGAGTCAGAGGGGCGCGCGGGGGTGGTCACTCGTACATGGGAGCGTTGGCCACTCTCCAGCTTTGGGTTGAGATTAAGTTACCGCACCTGATGTCCCACCTGCTAGCAACTAAAATGTTATATTGGTGCTGGGACTGCCAATATAACAAGTACTACACATAATTTGTATTTGCTTGAAAGCTGGCCATTAGCATGTGGCAAACATCAGTGCCGCGATGCTAGCACACTGCCACAGGAGGGGTGGGGAGGGTTCATTTATGCCACAACGCAACGCTGGAAACATCGCCAGCCACCTGCTGTCAATCTGACCGCCATTCATCGCACAAACTCGGGATGGCATCTTAAACTGACCTGCATGTAGGTGGCACTCACTAGCTAGACCGGCACTCTTCCCGCATTTGCTTAATTTTATGTGTGCATTCTGCATCGCTATGGAGGCGGTGGGATGGAGCTCTGCGCACCTCGTCCATACGCGCACGGGCCTCGTGCAGCTTGGTCTCTATAAGGCCCGCCGTCGCCGAAGCGGTGCTCTCCCCGCCCGGGGATGCCGGCGGTGAGGGCGCCACAGCTGCGCCCGCCGCGGCGCCCAGCCGCCCGTACCAGGGGCTGCCATCTGCGGCCAGCGGCGCCGGCGCGCTCAAACGCAGGGGCTCCACCCCTGGGAAGGGCGCTGGCCCGGGGGGAAGGCGGCCATGGGAGTGGGGGTCCACCGCGGGGCTCCCCGGGAGGCGCAGCCCGATGACGCGCGCGGCGCCGCGGGGAGGCACGCCCAGCGGCGGCGTGGCCCCGTCCGGCCCACTCACGCCGCTGAGCGCCAGCACCGGCGTGCCTGGGGAGCTGTAGGCTGTGCCGGGGCGCCGCTCCCGAAGGTTGAACACCACCCGCGGGCGGCCCTGCCCCTCCCCACCACCCTCCTCCGCCATCCCCTCCACAGCCCTCTGGCGTCACAACCCCGACTCCTCACAGCTCCACCATAGCCCGCCTCCAGAAACGAGCCCCCCAGCCCAGGCGCCACTGACTCCTCTGCACGGCCGCCTCCCCGCCCTCACTTCCCTGGGCCCCCGAAGGCTGGAACAGCTGCTGCGCTCCCCACCTGCGCGGCTTGTCGTGCTGTGGACAGAGGAGGCGTGCGAGGAACGTCACATCCAGGGCAGAGCGACAACCACCGTATCGGGAAGGGACCAAAGCCGACACCGGTACCGGGAAGCGGCGGGTCGGCGAGCGTGACTGGGGGCCGAGACAGCTCGGACTGAGTCTGTTGCTCGACGCCGGGTCTCGCCTTCGCTGACGGCTCTGCCCGTCGACCGTGGGGCGACAGCGTGGTGCGGTGTAGAATAGTGTCGCCTCGGTAGGGTAAGCGAACGAGCAGCGCCGCGTGCGTCCTGTGGCGCTGCTCGAGACGTTGGTGTGAGACGGCGAGCGTGCTGGTGCCTCCTCGCTGCTGCTGATGTGGCGGATGTCGCGTCGTTCGGCTTGGCGCTCAGCACGTTGACCCATCAGCCGGTCGACTACAGGTCCCTCCGAATTTACGCGCGTGCTGCACGAACAGTCTGTAACCCGCGGATGGTACCGTACCTGCATGCCAGTCCGAACAAATATAGACGTCTTCCCGGATCATATACCCGCCAATTGCCAAAATTACCTAAACAATTGTGGCTCATTCTGGATTAGTAATTATCCCATACCCGTACAGGTATCTGTTGCCGGCGGCGCTCACCGGCGCCATGGCCACGTCGCCCGACTGCGCTGCCAACCCACACCAATTTGCGCGGTGCCACGACATCATCACCAAGTTTGCGTCCGCATGCTGATGGCCGACCAACTCCCCGTCTCGCTGCATCGTGTAATACGTCGCCCAAACAGCACAGGGACCACAACTCTCCAGGGAGGAAGGCAGGGCTTTCGGACGCTTCCACCGCGAGGTCGGCCGTCCAGCCGCATATCAAGAGCTCCTACACGCTCCCGCTGAGCCTTCGCAGCCATCAACCGCTACGCAGCGCAGCAGGCGGTCACCCCCGACACGACGGCAGTTGCGATGGCGGCCAGGCTTCTGTCCGCGAGCCGGCGCGTGGCGGGCCAAGCCGGTAACCTAGGCTTCGGTGGACATGCGTTGGGTGCTGGGTTTGCGACAGCCAGCGGTGATATTAAGGAGGCCTTCAAGTACTGCAAGGAGCAGGTGCGGTGTGACTGTGTGTAGGTGTGTGTGTGTGTGTGGGGGGGGGGGGGGGGGGGGGGTTCAGCCACAGGAAGGGGGAGACAGGGCTGGTCGCGCCACAGGGAGCGCACACAGTGCTGCTCCAGGGAATCGCGCATCCAAAGCATCAATGAACAGGGGTGGGAAAGATACGCAATGCTGCCTTTGCATGCTCTTCTCCCCCCCCCCCCTCCCCCCCCCCACTCAACCATCTTCCCTGCCTCAGTCTTTCTGCCTGTCTCCTGTAAGCACAGGTGCGGCGCTTTGATCACGACAACTACCTGTGGTGCCTGCTATTGCCCAAGGAGACACAGGTGTGCTGACAGCATCCATCCCGGAAAGGCATGGCTAGGCTTGGGCGCTGGCCATCGCTCTGAGCATGTGCTCCCCAATGGGGTGGATGCTGACTTGGAGCGTGGCTATGTAGGCGGCGGCGCTGTGCCTGCGGGCCTTCAACGTGGAGACAGCGCTGGTCGCGGACGCGTCCAAGGAAATGCAGATCCAGCAGGTGATGTGCATTTGCATGCATGTGAAGCTCAGTGTCCCTGCTGCTCTGGGGCGGATGGCAAGCAGGGGGTGGGGGGGGGGGGGGGGGGGGGGGGCGGGGGGTGACAGTGGGGGACAGCCCACCAGCCTGCCTGACGCAACAGCAACACCACCACCGATGCAGATGCGGATGCTTTGGTGGCGAGAAGCGGTGAAGGCCATCTTCAGCAGCAAGGAGCAGCCGCCGAATCACCCGGTTGTCCAAGCGCTGGAGTACCTGGCCGCGGTGCGCCCGCTGAGCCGGTACTGGCTGCAGCGCATCATTAGCGCGCGGGAGGCGGACCTCACGGAGACCGCGCCCCCGGCAACGCTGGCCCAGCTGGAGGCAAGTGCTTGACCAGGGGCTGCACAAGCTCCCATCGGCACCCCCTGCCCCAAGTTGGCCCTCTACAGGGCCGCATTCGCCCCTCCAATCCTCGTCCCCTCAAAGTGGAGCTTCATGGAGGCATTTGGGACTACGGATGCTTCTGTAAAGCTTTCAAAATCATGAAGATAGGGATCGCGGATGCTTCGCTGTTTCAGTAAGCGGAGACGTGGGGGGCATTGACTCAGATTACTCAGCTTTATTGGGGTTAACGGTGGTGGCTTTGTTTGTGCTGGGCACAAGGGTTGGCGCCTTTACACTGAGGCTGCTATGCACCCGCAGGCATACGCAGAGAGCACGCAGGCGGCGCTGCTCTACCTGCAGGCAGGGTTGCCGCCCCACACACATTGAGCGGTGATCGCCATTTGGGTGGATGATGTGTGACACGCCACTGCGATACCGGTGCCTGGGTCGGGGCGCACTGGATGGGGTACGGAGCTGACCCCGCCCGGGTGGGCTTGCAGTTGGAGGCGGGCGGCGTGAAGGACAAGCACGCGGACCATGCGGCCAGCCACCTGGGCAAAGCGGCCGGGCTGGCGACCATTCTTCGGGGCATGCCGCACCACGCGCAGGCGCGCCGGTGTTACTTCCCCACCGAGCTGCTGGCCAGGCACAAGGTGGGTAAGCAGGCTCCATGAGCAGCTCCCAAAATAGAGATAACTAGGCAGACCTGCCATGAGCATACATGTATTTGTTTATGTGTCTCAAAAATGGCGCCAGGTACCTGTGTGAGGGGTGCCATGGATAGAGATCATCTCCACATGCATCTACTGGTCCCATATAGGTTCGTGCAGGTCACAGGGTCGCTGTGCAATGCTTATGGCTTGTGAGGTTTCGCGCCGTCCGGGCGTGCTGCCCTCTCCCTGTACTCTAGGTCCCGGCTTGGTTATGATGCAGATCCGTGCCGTGGGAAACCCTTAATGGTATCGGTGTGACGGTAATTATACAAAGACGTTCCGGAACAGCAGTTGACGATTATTCGGATTCAGCTGGAATTCTACGGGAAATACGACGATTCGTTTCTGGTATGTGATACACATCATAGAGATAGACTTAAAATGGCACTTGCTGCTGAGACCAGAAGCCCAAGGTGTTAGATGAGTGTCTCGCGATGAAAACGGTGTGACAGTGGGAACCACCTATGAGGGACTACCCAGCTCTCGTCTCTCCCACCATCTCTTCCCAGGGACACGCTGCTATGCGAAACCACCCGCTCGCCCAGTCTCTCGTTACTTCCGGTCCGCCTCCACACGCACTGAATCCCCACATGCTGAGACCCCGTGTGTGCGGCACCGCGCTGCAGTTCAGCCAGGAGGACCTCTATGCAGGCAAGAGCAGCGAGGGCCTCAAGGTGAGGCATCCCTTGCCGCTTGCTTGCTGCCCAGCGCTTCCATATTTGCTGATGCGATCTGATGTATGCCTTGCCACATGCTCCGCATGCAGCAGTAGTGCGCGGGTCGGGGGCCGGGCTCACGGAGAATGTGACATGGTTGCAACTCATCCTATCCAGTGTCCACGTCACAACTTATGTCATGGGCCCGCTCCCTCCAACTACCCTGCTGTGTCTTGTCTGCGAACGGTGGCCAGGACGCTACGCTCGAAGTGGCGGGGGCTGCCAAAGCGCACCTGGACGAGGCACGCCAGCTGGCCTCCTCCCTGCCCGCCGAGGCGCGGCCGCTTATGCTAGGCGCGGTGCCTTGCCGGCTGTACCTGGACGCGCTGGAGGTGCGTTTTTACCATTGCCCGGAATAAAAAGACACTCCTTGCCACCCTTGCATGTGCCCAGGCAGCTACATCGGAATGTGCCATTATTTACACAGATTTGGGCCAGTGTGGAAATCTACACATGGCCGTATTGACCTAGTTTGCTACACAATAGGCTTATGTAGGGTTTTCAGGCAGGGCGTTCATGGGTGGGCTCAGGCCAGTGTTGCGCTTTTGTTGGGCTCGCCGGCGCCGCAGGCCGTGGACTTTGACGTGTTCCACCCAGAGTTGCAGCGGCGCGGCGGCGTGTCCCCTCTGCGCCTGCAGCTGCAGCTGCAGTGGGCGTCCATGCGGGGGACCTACTGATCTGGCAGCGTCTCAGAAGTGGGATCAGGAGGACATCCAGTCGCGGACGCTGTGCAGCTGCAGAACTTGTAGGGAACGGGTAGTGGCTGGCGCATGGAGGGATCCACACCATGGTTCCACCCCGGAATGGGGGCTGGAACGGTCTTGATTGATTTGGTGATCAAGTAGAAGAATTCACAGCAGAAGATGGACTTCTAAAAAATGTCGGCTGGGCCGGTAGTGCGAAGTCTCGTTGTGGTGGCGCAGCTGGAAGATGCCTTCGCGTACGTATAGTAGTGCTCTGACTAGGCGGGAGAAAAACTTGAAACAAAAGTGGCGCGCCTCGATCGCAACGTTGGACCGTTTCTTTCAGCTCGCGCGACGCTGCTTGCGGCCAGCCAAAGCGAGCCGGTCGGGCAGCATCCAGGGACGTGGCGGGCGGCCAGCGGGCGGGCAGTGCCGGCGGTCGCGGCGTGCGAGGCTTCGGCGCGGCGCAGGCGCGCCCGGCGGTGCCACCAGTCGCGTCGCACTCGCCTCGGGCGGCACCACTTTGAGCGCAGCCAATACGCGCGGCGGAGGCTGAAAGCGCACCTTTCCCACAAACACCATCCCGTGCTGCACGGTGGCACCCTTCCCGGCCGCTTCGAACAGGATCTTGATGCGGGTGAGGAGCATCTCGGGCGTGTTTCTCAGCAGCGGGCAGTCGGCGTCGCCCCGTTGGTCGCAAGCGAAGCGCAGCGTGGCCATCGCCAGCTCGCGGATGTCATTGGCCGGCAGGCTGCGCGTCTGCAACAAATGGTAAAAGCAGGCGCCGGTGGCGTGCAGCCACAGCGTGTCGAAGGACGCATCCGCCGGCACGCGGAAGCGCTGCAGGTAGAACTGCAGGTTGGTGTTGGCTGCCCCGCCGCCGGGCTTGCACTCGAAGGTGTAGAAAGTGTCGGTGGGGTAGGCCACGGCGGGCGGCTGCCGCGAGGAGGGCGCGCTGGCGGGCTGACTGCCCGCGGCCGCGGCGGGGACGGGGACGGCCGGGGAAAACGGGAGGTCCAAAGGAGAGGGAAGCAGTCCCGCTGAGTGCGCCACCATGGTTCCCATGCTGACAACAGAAGGGCGCCGCGCCCCGTGTCCGAGCTGAGCTGAGCGGCGGAGTTGCAAGCGGTGGGAATCGCAGTCCCTTTGGCCCCCGCCTCTGAAGTCGCTATGGTCTCGATCTTCACGCCACCAGCCAGCCACCTGCGGCGCCTAAAACCAGGCTCCTGCAGCGGTACCCGTGCAGTGATTCGAATCGATATTGAGGACACGGATCGAGGTTCTGCGCTGGTGGGCGCAGTGGGATTCCGCCCGGCCTCGTGCTGAGCCGCGGGAGGGAGAGGGTTACTGGCAGCCGAATAACGCGTTTTCACTGCTTGGGCGGCGCCAGGGCGCGGGCGCGGTCGCCGCCGTGACGGTCAGTTTCTCCTCGCGGTGTGTCGAATTTACCCAAGGAGGCACGATTTGCCAAAGAATGTCAGCTCGCTTACATTGGAGGCTAAGACGAGAACCACAGGCTTGGCCTGGGTGTCTCCTAGCGCAGAAAGATGGCTGTGGGTGGGTGGGTGCGCGAGCCGGTTGAGGCGAGCGCAAAGCAGAGAGTGCCGGTGCCCGAGGGCGGATCCCTCAGGTCGTGGTGCTGGTGCGGGCCGGCAGGCCCCAGTCCGTGCGCCGACCGCGGGGATCGTGCGCAGTACAACATTGCTAAGTACTGTAAACCTCTAGATGACTACATCTGACCATTTACCCAAGGAGGCACGATTTGCCAGAGAAGAAAGCCAAAGGCTTGCACAGGTAGCGAAGTGTAGCGGCCGGACGGGGACGAGCTAGCAGCAGAAGCGCAGCATAGCAGCTCGCTGCCGAGGCCGCGCCTTTGCGCAACCTGTGCGATGCCCACGCGACACTGGGGGGCGGCTGGGCGCCCGCCGCCAGGCGGGCGTCCCGCAGCCAGTCAGTGGGAGTGGCTGAAAAGGACCAAGCGGCGGAAGGCTCCAGCGGGGAAACGCTCCAAAACTTGGTCGGCAGGCCGGCGCCGGAGAGAGGTCGGCAAGAAGGTGGGGCTCGGCCGCCATCGACACCGTCCAGGGCGCTCCAGAGCCCGGGCGCGGGCGCCGTGCGCGGGACGGGCGGCCCAGGTACTGTACACTGTACTGCAGTGACGGCCGTACCGCCAGGGATAGGCCGCAGGCCTTAGCATAACAGCGAAGATACTGGTACTTGTCGTACGCTGTCAGACCCCGCTGCTCCGCGAGGCCGCGGGCGGCGGTGTCGTCGGTCAGAATCCACAAGCGAGGCTCGTCGCCGTCGCGTGGGGGTGGCTCCAGACCGGAAAGGGGGACTTGACCGAAGTAGGCGTAGTCGACGTACTCGAGCTCGGTGTCGAGTGCGTCCAGCTCAGCAGGAAGGGGCTCTTGCGCTCCTTGCTCACCACCCTCGGGCGCAGGCGCGCCCGCGGGAATGGCTGGCTGGGTGCCTTTGGGAGGAGGCGATAGCACGGGAGGAGCCAGTCGAGCGAGTAAGGCGGCCGTAGCCGCCTCGAACTGCTTGGCCAGCCGCTTCTCCAGGGCTATTGCTTGGGCCGTCAGGCGTTTTGCCAATTCGGTGTCGTCGCCGGTCAGAATCCACAAGCGAGGCTCGTCGCCGTCGCGTGGGGGTGGCTCCAGACCGGAAGGGGGGACTTGACCGAAGTAGGCGAAGTCGACGTACTCGAGCTCGGTGTCGAGTGCGTCTAGCTCAGCAGGAAGGGGCTCTTGCGCTCCTTGCTCACCACCCTCGGGCGTAGGCGCGCCCGCGGGAATGGCTGGCTGGGTGCCTTTGGGAGGAGGCGATAGCACGGGAGGGGCCAGTCGAGCGAGTAAGGCGGCCGTAGCCGCCTCGAACTGCTCGGCCAGCCGCTTCTCCAGGGCTTCCGCTTGGGCCGTCAGGCGTTTCTCCAATTCCGCGATGGATGCCGCAGTGGCGCCGCCCGGGGCGTCGTCGACTAGGGCGTCTTCCGGTACAGGACGAGGGGGCATCCTGCTGCCGCGGGGTGGGGAAGGTGTAGCGTCTCGGGAGGCTGAGGCTCGGGTCCGAGTCGGCATAGAGTAAGCTGACACTCTGCTCGACTGCTAGAGTCGAGACTGCTTGCTCGAGCCGGTTGAGGCGAGCGCAAAGCAGAGAGTGCCGGTGCCCGAGGGCGGATCCCTCAGGTCGTGGTGCTGGTGCGGGCCGGCAGGCCCCAGTCCGTGCGCCGACCGCGGGGATCGTGCGCAGTACAACATTGCTAAGTACTGTAAACCTCTAGATGACTACATCTGACCATATAAATACACCATGCCGTGAGCAGTGACCCGGCACGGATAGCCGCCAGCTTTGTTTTAAATATACCGGTACCCGGGTAGTTGCGGTACCCGTAGATGCCGCGCCCGCGCCCCTGGCCGTAGTCGAACGACGTGCTCGCGTGCCAGCTATTATGCATTGGTACGGTGCATTCACGTGAAAATTCAAATTCGCGAAATAGAAACGGAAATAAATAAGGTGAATATCGAATGACACGCGCGTGTCGTCGTTCGGTATTCACCTTATTTATTTCGCTGCATTTTTTATTTTTCATTTAGTCGCTATTTCGCTGCCGATCGAAAGCCGCGAACGAAAGAGCGAAAGAACGACTACCCTACCTGTACATATAATTACATGAGCTAGCAGCAGAAGGCGATATCGGAAATCACCAAAATAAAAGGCAATCAGAAATAAAGGTCCTCTACATCGACTGCATGGTGGAAGCAGGAACATGAGAAGACGCAGAGTGGGCACGAGCACACGCATCAGACTTGGCCATCTGCACACCGGCAGAGAGAATGCCGCCCAGGGTACCATGCACGCAAGCCGAGACCCGCTGCAACAGCCCCCGCCGTGTGCGCGACAGGTGACGGCGGAACTCAGCAGGTTGGCCGGCGACAAAGTTTCGACCCTACCTGTACATGGTAGTCAGAAACTGTCAAATGTATCGGCACTTTACTCGTACAGTACATACGGAATAAAGCGCGCGCTTCGTCTCGATTGTTTGAATTCAAACAAGTCGTCGCTACCCTGTACCTCGACGAGGTATGTTCGGGTTTATTCAAGGATTAAGAGCTTGCGATGAACATTTCTTGTCTTATGTGGATTTAAAGCCCCCATTCAAACCAAGCGGCGCTTCGCGCCGGGGATTTGTGGAGGTGCCCCTACATCTTGGGTTGAGCGTCCTGCGGGATGCGGGCCGCTTTCAGCCTGCTTGTAGTGTTGATCTTTCAGGTCTGCTTTTATTAGCGGTAGATTTGTTAATAATATGTTTTAAGAGCAATATTAATTTTTGAAACAGACCAAATCTACTAGCCGCGTAAAAGCGGGCCGCTGAACACTGATGTGCATTACAAAAAGGCCAGTAATAAACCCACCGCTAAAAGCAGTGTTAGCAAAGCAGGGGGCTCGCAGTTTTGCCAAAACGTGTCAGTTCTCTTACAACGTTTGGCACAGGGGCTCAGCCCCCAAAACACGCATGAAAGGGTTGGGAAGGGTGGGTTGCGCTAGCTGGAAGCTGGCGCAAAGGCAGAAGGTGGAGACACCGCCGCGTCGCGGGGCGTCATATCGGGGTGAGGGATGGACGTGGGCACACGGCAGTGGCGTACTAGCCGAGTATGGCGGAATTGTAACGTCGGGTAACACCCGTCGTACTTAGCCCCGTGCAATTCAAACCTCTATAATTCTCAATATGACCATTAGCAAAGCAGGGGGCTCGCAGTTTTGCCATCATGTCGCCATTTGGCTTGGCAGCCTGGCTGTTGACCGCCCCATGGGGTCATCCAGCCAAAGAGGTGCCATGCTGCCGGACACGAACGGCAGCACTGTTGGGTCGATGTAGTCGAGCACCACGCCGGACTCCATCGCCCAGCCGCCAAAGTACTTGATCTTCTGCATCGTCACGCCTATCACGTACGCGGCTGTTGTGGCCCCCTTGCGGAGGGAGTGGGACGTCCACGCGAACCCCGCGGGGGGGGCTCGTGCACTGATGTCAGCACCAGTTGCAGCCAGCTAGTGAGGGTGTCCGCCGTCCATTTGGCCTACCCCTCGCGTTGGCTGATGGCCCATCGCGCCGCTAGCACGCGGCCGCCGGCGAGCACCTGACGGGCGGCATCGAAGTAGTGCAGCGGCTCCGCGATGTCGGCATGCGATGACGTTGGCAGCTGACACACTAACTTCTTGCTTGCATCCGCGCCGCGCTGGCTTTCCGGTCGCGATGGTATAGGAGGATTCCGCCGTCCGGGCCGACCGTGAGGTCGCCCGTACGACACTCCACCCCCGCTCCTCCGCGGCAGAAAAACAGACAAAGCACGACGACTGCCAGGCTGGCGCGGAACAGCTCCACGCGCACCACGGTACTTGGGTCCGTGCCCCAGGTAGGTCCTAGCTCTAGCCGTAGGGCAATGGGGCCCGCATCAGCTCGGGGTTTAGCGTCACCTGCCACACCGCAAGACCCTTGCGGACCCTGCTCACCAGATTGCCCAGAGCCATCGGCTCCCGGCCGTGGTCCTTGAAGAAGTGGTTGACGGCCGACAGGTAAGGTTGCAAGCTCGAGGCTTTGATCGTCCCCTGGTTGCCCAACCTCGTGACGTACCGTGCCCAAGTCCCGGGGTCGGCAGCCAGGGCCGGTCGCTTCTCCTCTTCGCAGAAACGGAAATATTGCTTCATGCAACTGGCGTAAGACGCCGCAGTGGCCGGCGCCCACGCAGCTGATAGAAGCTCCAGGGTTTGGACGCCAAGGGTGTCAGACCCTAGAGCCCGTGTCATGTACGGGCGCATCGAATCAGCCCACGGTGTCGTACAGCTCGCAACCTCGACACGGTACTTCACCGCTGCAGTTCGTACTGGTGCCGCACGTACAGCCGGTAGTTGGTGCCCGTTGCCCGGAAACATGGATAGCGTAGCACTTACAGCCCCTCGGCGCAGGTAGACCCATGCCGGAAGGGAGCGCGGAATACAATCACGGGCCAGTGAGGTCTGCCGATCATACCTCGCATGTCCCGCCGTTCTGGCCGGAACAAACCGGCGCGCGGCGCCACCGTGAGCTCCTCCACTGCCATATTGGTGAGTGCCCGGTGCCACGCCTTGCCCTCCCATCGCGGGGCGACGACGGTCGGGTAGCAGGGGCCAGGGTGCGTTGCACCAGTTTTTTTCGCGGCGCCGGTCCGCATCCGGCAGGTGCAACGAGTCCACCGCCTCGCACGTAGGGTCCAACCACGCCGCGTTGTAGCAGGGGAGCAGGGTGTTGAGGGCGGACGCGAAGCGGTCGATGGAATGAGGGCCGAACCGGCTCTCCCGTTCTGCGAACAGGAGGGGGTCGAGCTGCCAATCGTCGCTGTCGAGGTGCCGCCTTAGACGGTCCGCCCAGATATCAGCTGTCGAGCGAATGTACCGCGCGCGCATGTGGATACCGTGCGAGTCCAGCAAGCACCAGAGTCGTCGCAGCTCGGCCATCATCTCGGGAGAGCGTGAGGTTTGGCCCGACAGAACGTGATATGCCGCCTTGTTGTTCTCGTGCAGGAGGACGTTGCCCCCGGCGAGGTCGGGGAGGAAGCTTTCCACGGCAAGTCGGACCGCTTTGAGCTCCTTCCAGGTGATGTGCTGGCACTCGTCCGCCGAGCTCCAGAATCCCCGCGCCTCCAGCCTGCCGTTCAACACCCCACCCCACCCGTAGCCTGAGCTGTCGGTGTGCAGATAAGCCCTCTCCACCGGGCGGTGGATGGGCTTGCTGTTGGACTGATTGGGCACCGATGTGCACCACTGAAGGTCGCGGCGGAGCTGTGGCATCATCCCGACGCGCCCTCCCCACCGGTCGCCGACCACGGAGTGGAGCTCCCGCAGGAAGAATCTTGCGGCCGGGATCGCCACAAAGAGGTACTGCGCCTGCCCTGCCAGTGACTGCAGCTCGCGCACTGAGAGCCACCTAGCGTTCCGCGTGGCGTGGCCGATGAGCCGGGTGGCCTGCCGGGAGAGCCGCTTCAGCTTGTCTGCCGGTGCGTAGAACATGCCGGACGCTGAGTCGATGTCCACCCCCAGGTGCATGCCGAACTGGCAGGGCTCCAGAAAGCCCTTTGTGGGGTTCCGCTGCAGACCCAGGGCGTCGAGGAGGCTGGCGAGCCGTTGACGGAGGTGGAGCGCCTGCTCCATCGATGCGGAGAAGAGGAGGAAGTCGTCCACGTAAGGTAGGTTGCGCGCCCCCCTCCACCTGGTCCGCCGGAGGTAGCGCTTGCTCCGTGTGGGCTGCGTAGACGATGAGGGGGGCTCGGGCTCGGGTTTCCGCAGGTGGGTGATGAATACTTGGGTGAGCGTGACGAAGTAATAAGGCGAGAGGCTCCAGCCCATTGGCAGACTCGCGAGCATGTAGAGCCGACCTCGGACGCCCATGGTGAAGTAGTCTCGGTCCGCCTCTGCGATGCCTAGAGCATAGAAGCCATCTTGGAGGTCGAAGGAGAACATGTAGTCTCCCTTTTTGGTTAGGTGGCGCACTCCCAGTAGGATTTCCATCTTGAGCCGCTTGCGCACACAGTAAGAGTTGAGCACGCGGAGGTCGATGATGCAGCGCCACTGGTTGACGCCGGGCTTGGGTACTAAAAAGAGTCTTGACACCCACTTGCGGCACGTGCCAAACTCCCACGCGCCGGACTCCACGAAGCGGGCAAGCTCGCCCTCGAGGAAGGTGAGCTGCGCCGGGGTAGCGTCCTGCATGTTGATGCCGTTGTGGAAGTTGGGTGGGGGGCGGTTGTGCTTGAAGGGGATCCGGACGCCCTCCTGGATCCACCATAGGACTTGATCGCTCGCCCCGATGTCTTGCCATTGCCGCCATTGCCGCCGCACGCGGTGCCGCACGTAGCTCGGAACTTGGGTACTAGCATGACTCGGAACGGCACGGCACACCGTCAGTTCTGCTCCTCGTTCTGCGGGGTAGTGGTCTTCCTCGCAGGGTTGCCGGGCTGAGGCTTGCCCTTGATCTTGTCTTTGTCCGTCCTCTCCTTTTGTGGCGCGGTCTGCGTGTTCTGCACGCTCTTGCTCCTTGATGCGGATGTTGCCGCTGCCGCCTCCGCTCCCTCCGTTGCCGCTGCCCTTGAACTGCGCGGTGGCCTGCGCCTTGGCCGCCTAGTGGAGGCTGACCTCGAGTCTTTTGTCGTCCAGGGCGTTGACGAGGCCGTCGACGCCATTGCAGGAGCGCTCGGCGGCAGTGGTGTCGAAGAAGCGGGAGTAGACGAGGCGCTCGGCGACTCGCTCCTCGCCGGTAAGCGCCTTCTTGCACTTGAAACGCCGGAGGTAGGTGAGCCGGTCTTCAGCAGCCTGCCCGCACGTCGCGATCGTGCGAATCGCGGAGTCGAGTAGGTCGTTGGCGTCCGCGGTGTCGCGAGCGATGGCGTTTTTTGCGCGAAGCGTTGCCACAGCGTCCGTGAGCGCCGCGTGCGCGGCGGCGGTATAGACTCCATAGCACAGCATGTGGCGATACTCGCCGCGCGTCGATTGCTTCTTCTCGTCGGTGAGGTAGCAGTCCCACTCGTCGTTGCGTGGGTTCCACAGCCCGGGGTTGGTGAGTCCTACAAGGGGGCATAGACTCGGCGTATGCCCACGGCAGGTAGTCGATCCAGTCGCGCGGGTCGATGAACGCCGCGTGGCCTGGAGATTTCGCAGGGAAACCGGGGATAGGGTCCTCCTCCTCCTCGTCACCTTCGAGGCCGTCGGTTGGCGTCGCGGGAATACGTTTCTGCGGAGGTGATTGTTGAATGGAAGAGGTGCGGGAGTCTAGCTCGTCGAGTCGCAGCAGCATCCGCTGCACCAGCGCAGTGAGGCTAGCGGTGTCAGTCGTCGAACTCGCGGCGTTGCCTCCACCGCACCCCTCCGAATCGTACAGGTCGTCAGGCAACCGTGTGTTGTCCACAGTACGGCATGCTGTCGTTATTGCAGTCGTGACGAGCGGCTGGCGTCGAACGTCGTTGTGAGATCGTGTGTCACCTTACGAGACTGCGAGAGTCTCGATGCCGCTGCGCTAGCTGGAATCTGGCGAAAAGGCAGAAGGTGGAGACACCGCCGCGTCGCGGCGCGTCATATCGGGGTGAGGGATGGGCGTGGGCACACGGCAGTAGCGTACTAGCCGCGTATGGCAGAATTGTAACGTCGGGTAACACCCGTCGTACTTAGCCCTGTGCAATTCAAACCTCTATAATTCCCAATATGACCATTAAAAGATCAGCACTACAAGCCGCCTAAAAGCGGCCCGCATGCATCCCGCACGAGGCCGCGCCGGTCGGGCCGGTTGTCAAGTCTACGGGGCGGGCACGGCGCGAAACGCCGAACCCGCCGCGTGTACCGGAACCGGATGCCGGACGCCGTCGTTCGACCGTCGCCCGTCCGTCGACGGACGCCGGGTCCCGGGTCGGAGGACGCGGGGTTGTATATGTGAGTGACATGAGGCAGCTACACCATACCGGTACTAATCCTTCCACCATAATCAGCAGTAAAAACGCACTGCGGTAGCGCGTTATTTTGGCGTATCAGACGAATATCAAGCGTGCCTGGGCTAGAATACACGCGCGTCCATTCACAAACAAGCCGTGCTCGTACCTTAACCGTGAAATCAAACGACCGAATACCGAATGTATAACGGTTCATTAACGAAAACGCACCACGCAAGGACGAAGGAGGAGGACATTCGTGATTTTTGCAATATGTTTCCGGTATAATTTAACATAAATTCGTCTTCGTTGCATGATCTTTACGGACTGTGGTACCAGCGCCTTGAAATCAAACGAGCATATATCGAACGTGTGACGGTTCATTCACGAAGACGCAACACACGCGGAGGAGGAGGAGGAGGAGGACGCCTCAGATTTCGTAATGAAAACGCGGTGCTATCTCGGTATTGCTTCGCTCACACTGCGGGCAATTTAGGACCACCTCCTCCGTTTTCTCCGCTCAACCCAAGAAATATGGGAATAGATTACAGAATTTGCGTCATAAATCGAGCGTCAAAGAGAATTTCCCGTGTTCCTGTGTGGCGCTTCCAAATTAATTTCCTGGTTTAGTTGCCGATTTCCCGAAGAATCGGAGGGGGGGGGGAGGGGGGGCTTTTCGTCCAGGGAGCTTTTTTTGCGGGAACGAAACAGTACATAAAATGCGAGGTCACAACCTCAAGTCACTACGCCCGACCACGCACGCCCTTGCGCGCTGCCACGCACGCTATACTAAACGGTGCGGCCCGCATCTTATCCCCCGCCCAACAGCCATGGGCACCCTCCATGCCCCGCTATGGAGGACAACAGCGAGGACGCGAGGCGGCGCCATCTCGGCGGTCCCCGCTGCCACAATTCCGCATAATCAACGAGTTTGTCAAGTGGGACGACGGCCCCCTCGGCAAGGCTTCCGTGCTTGCCTTGACCCCCGATTGGCTCAGCTCCCACACCCCGCATTCCCACACCCCACACCCCACACCCCACCCCACATTCCCACACCCCACACTCCCACACCTCAGCATCCGCGTTCAATTTGCTCAAGCGTTGCGTGAAAGTGTTAAGCTTTACACAAAACAACTTGATGTTGATCATGGAGCTATCGTGTGTTGCAGACGTTGGACGAGGCCAGTGACTACGACCTCTGTATGTGCGGCATCCGGCCGACGAAAGCTAAAAAATGGACATCGTCTACAAGCGAGGAGCTCATAATCACGCAGACGCCATGTCACGACGACCCGAGCTAACGGATGCGTTACAAGAGCTGCGATTGATCGAGGATTGGACCAACAACGAAGGCGATTGCGAGATGCAGCAGAATTTATTCGCCATGGAGTACCGACTACACAGCGACGCGGCATTGTATGAACAAATCAAATCTGCGTACGAGGAGGACGAGTATCTACTATCTCGGAAATCACTCCCAACTTGGCGCATTCTTCAACCAGTCGGTCTATTGTATGCGCACAGTACGCGGCTATACATCCCGAATGTCGCGGACATGCGTACACGAGTATTGTACGAGCTACATGACTCACCTACCGCGGGACACCATGGCATCACGCGACTAATGGCGACGACTACCCGAATGTACTGGTGACCGGGACTAAAACGCTCCGTGTTAAATACTGCCGAAGATGCCCTACATGTCAACGTACAAAGGCGGGGAGATATAAGCAGCCCTACATGTTACTACAACCTCATGAAGTACCTACGCGACCCTTTGAGGTAATATCCTTGGACCTCATTACCGACCCTCCCGAGTGCCAAGGGTACGACTCGGTAGTCGTATTTGTATGTCTCCTATCTAAGTAATTGTGGAGCCTACTACGAAGATCGTTACTGCGGAACAATTGGCAACGATTATGCATAATTCGGTTGGTCGAAATTTTGGGTTCCCGAAAAACCTCATTTCTGACCGAGACCGAGGTTCATGTGACTTTTGGCGGACTTTATTCCATACTTTGGGTACCGAGCTGAATATCCCTACCATCTATCATCCCGAGACTGATGGACAGACGGCGCGGTCAAACCAATCGTCGGAGGCCGTACTTCGCTGCTACGTGCGCCCTCTACATGACGACAAGGTCAACCACCTGACCAACGTGGAGTTTGCGTTGAACGCGCCAACCTCATCTGCTACCACAATGTCACCTTTTAAGACCACCGTGGGCTATGAGCCGACTACTCCTTTGGCGGCGCAGCTCGATGACGCGGAGCCTACCCGTATACTGCCGGGACAAGTCCGCTATGTACAGAAGCTTCACATATTGCGTCGCGCACGATTGCGTACGAGAGGCACATGCTCGTATGACATATACGGCTACTCGGAAACGATTGCTAGGACCCTTTGAACTTGGCGACAAGGTCAAGCTTAAAGCTTCTCATTTGAAGTTCCTACAACAACCATGCGCTAAGTTACGCGATCGCTAAATTGGACCCTTTGACATCACCGAAGTTATATCCCATGGGTTTTCCGTATAAGGCTACCTGCTGGCATACGTATCCACGATGTCGTACACGCGAGTATGTTGGAGAAGTGGTATGAAGACTCGGACCGACCAAGCGGCAATTAACGACTACCTATCGTACATGACGCTAACACGTTTCATATCGAGGACGTCTTAGATGCCGCGTACAATAGTATCGGCACTGGCTACTTTTTTTTCGCCCCGGGACAGGACTGGCACCAGTGAAACCCTTGCAGCGTATCTACGACGGCCGTTCAGGCAGCAATCCGCCGGTTACGGAAAGCCCTAGGTAGGCGACGCTCCGTTATAGTCGTCAAGCAAATTGCCGAAGCATTCTGCAAGACTAATTGGAGGCCAGTGACGGAATTTCCAACACGGTTGGATCATCGTCTAAAACACTGCCATCAAAATACCCGGCACTGACCACGAAAGGTCCGCCCTACCCGTTTGGGCGTCGGCCCATTCGAGTAATGCGAGTTGGGGCAAGCCCCAACCCGCGGAGCAAAGCATTTTGGGAGTGCGATACATGTGCAGCAAAAAAAGGCAATGTGAGGGAGGGTCCGACGCCATAGCTGGAAAAGTTTCCCATTCCCCGTAAAATCCAAGGCGACGTGAAGGGAGGGGGGGACCCGGCCCGCCAAAAATAAAGGCAGTTAAGTCCTCAGGTAGTTGATAACAACTTGACTTCTAATAAAATCTCTGAACTCCGGAACTAACAATTCAAAGTATGACGGTGATACCTCCACCGCGGGCACTCCACCAATATATGTTCGATAGTCTCAGATTCACCTCCGCCACATGTAGGGCAGTGTTCAAGGAACCGCTCAGGCATGGCATGAATCCGAGCCACTCGGCGAGCAGTGGGAAATACTCGGGTGCGTAATTGTATCATAATGTGCAACCCGGCTACAACCCCCGCGGGGACACCCACACCGTACTGTGGCAACGGGTTTGACGCATAAGACGCATGGACATATATACCCCAGGTTTAATTATGTGCTAACGATGCCGACGATTCGTAACGCGTCCACACCGATGCCTTTACTAGTTTAGCGGCATCGCGCGCGGCTAGTGACCTCCACTCAAGTGGAAAGTGCGCCCCCTCAGCTAGCCCTACGGCACTGGGTTACTGTTTCGCGTACGTTGGGCCTATCCATACAACGTACCGAGCGAGGACACATGAGAGCCGACTCGCGGCGTCAAACATCCGGAGAGTCTCGACCGATTCTTGCAGTCCACCTCCTATCGGGAATTTACTGCAACTACGGATTTCACCAGCAGATTCCGAAATCGCTTGCATGGCCGAGTACCGGTACCCAAGACATGATGACAACCAAGACTCAAGAGTGACCTAGCCTTGCCCGTCAGGACCACTGCACGATAGCGAGGACGCTAGTGCTTGACGGGGGCAGAGTTTAGTATTATATACTGCAGCCATTCATAGTACCGCTAGACCTAGTAGACTGGCTATTAGCGACTAGGAGTACCCACGGTGCCGTGTCTTGTCTGATGATGCTAGTCTATACCGAGTTCCCTATACATTGGGAATCCGGTAGTAAGTGCTACGGCATAGATAGGCCATATATATATATCCGAGCTAAGTTCATAGAATTTTCCTTAATTTTCCGGTTGCTTCTAGACAGCACACCCGTGGCTAAATAACAACACAGTACGAATGTACTAGTCAGCAATTCCCCGCGGGTACAAATACCGCTTCAGAATAAAGCCGACGACGAGACTGAGGGAACGCTAGAACCCATCTGTAATTGATCCCAGAACTGACCGGCAATTTTCTACTATTCCTTCCGCTGAGAACAGGTGTTAGGGTTACGCGTAGCGACTACCCTAGTACCACCACAGAATCTGCGACGCTTATGTTATGGCCAAGTAATTGTACATGTACTGCTGTACCGATATTTCACGCGTATTACTACTGGTACGGCCACAACCAAACGCCGGTTGTAAGGATACTGCGCAAAAACGCACCAGGCACTGGGTACCCACATGAGGATTTGTGTGGTACATATCCTTAACAACCCCCCCCCCCCCCCCCCCCACATAGGATGGAGGACCTCCTCCAGCAACGTTTCAGCTTGGATTCGGTGGCGATCCGCATTGGCCGGGTCGTCCAACAATGCGGGATATCATATCATATTATATGTTTCTCCGCGGGATTGAACCCGGATCCAATGCGTGCGTAGAAGCACCATCTGTAAGGATACCGCGCAAAACGCACCAGGCACTGGCGGGTACCCACATGGGGATTTGTGTGGTACATATCCTTACACCAGTAATATTTTTTGTAACATACAGTACGCGCCATAACTCCTTAATTATCAGGATACTAGCTGCCTATCCGCGGTGCCGAGTCGGACCGCTACGGGATAAATATCCAATGACACTGGCATATTGTAAGAGATTGCATTCTGCAACCAACTCAATTCGCCAAATGCTACGAGTAGAGCAATGTTTCACCAAGTACCACCACGAATACGTACACCGGTTTCGGCTTCGTGTTACGATCCATCCCCACCTGCTGACCCACAGCGACCTGCTCTCGCACGCACGACGATACATTCGCGGTTTCGATGGTCATGGCGACTTCTGGTAGCGATTCTGAACCCTTTGACCTTTATCCGAGTCGCGTGTCGCCATGGATTCGCACTGGAGCGCCCGTCAAGCCGGATAGCCTTCTGGTGGTCCACCCGCCGAGCGGTCTATGCGTCAAATTGTCGAAAACAAGATGTTGGAAGCCCGCGTTGTGGCGCCAACCCAGAACATCTCTCATAAGCTCGCCGACGTTCACAACTGCCCGGCAGTCAAGGCCTTTCTAGAGAACTACGCGCGACACGGCAAGACCCCGTCGGAGACTACACGCGTGACATCTGCGCCAAGCCAAGCGCCCCCAAGATAGCTACATGTTGTGTCGATTTGCAGTGCAAGCTACAAGCCGCATTTGCCTTGTTGCGTAATGGACCTCTCGCTGTGCATGAGTGCTTGCAAGTGCAACGTATTTTGCAGGCGATTCCCAAGCGCGAGAGAGCCGAGGTATAGAAGAAGGCAAACCACGCCAAAGAGACTGTCTCGACTCTGATGAAGTCCATGCAAAAATGCATGCAGAGGCAGCTAACAAGCTAGCCAAGCAAGTCGGAAAAATCGACTCATATGAAGTCCATGGAAAAAAATGCATTCGAGTCCATGCGAAAATGCATGCACCGCCAAACTGCATGATCAGCCCCTGCATGAGATCGAGGATACATATGTCGATCTGGTTGAGCGTTACGCTCCCGCGGCAGTGAACCCCTCCGACCCGCAACCTGAGCATGAAGCTCAAGGGTGCTCCTGTGCTCATTCACACCTCGTTGCCGACATCGAGGACGAGACAGGGTGCAGAGAAAATGTTGACAAAAATGTCAAAGACAAGAAGAAGCATAGACTGCATGCCAAACTGACTATCATGCAAAAGAGATCTCGAGTGCGCAGAATGCGTACCAAAGACTATAGTCGAAAGAATGACACTGAAACTAACAACTATGCAAAACCAAATGCATGTCCAACTAACTCCGTTGTGTTTGACCAAGCAGAATTCAAGAGACTGAATTATGCCTATGGTTCAGTCACTTTTGATGCATGTGCCTCAGCATATGATGCTGTCTGTTCAGATTATTGCAGTGCTGAAAAACCATTTCTGCAACAGGATATCAAAGGTAAAACTGTGTTCATCAATCCAGTGCATGATGACACAGCCCTGCCCAGCTTGCAAGATTTTGAGATGCAAAGACAAGGGTCACCCTTTGACACAAGAGGTATTATTGTTATCCCCAGATGGTCCTCACAATTAGGACAATCCTGGAAACCGCTGCTTTCAAAATATAAGAAAGTTCACAGCTACCCGCCTGGAACATATTTGTTTCACACACCCAGTTCAGCAACTGATACTGAACCTATGGGACCCACTGAGTGGTATGTTGATATCTATCGCTTACTGTACTGTTGAAGGAACGTTCAGCCCACGCGATTAATGATGTCATAACCACTGAAGAACTCAAATCATGCTAGGTGAGCAGCAAGGTAAGGAGTATAAACCAAAAGCCAAGAAGTCCCATCAGTCACGTATGATGACAGAAAAATGTTTTGTTACCAGCAAGTCTTATCATGATTTATTATTGTTGTTACACCCCACCTGTGCTGAAGTCAATATAACGGGAATGGGACAAGATACTAGCGTAAACGGTAGAGGCCACTATACTTCACTTATGACTCACTGAAAATGGGACAATTTACTAGCTTTAAACCCTGTGCAGGTTTTTAGGGTTCGCGTGTACTGGCACAAAGTACATGATCACTTGGTGGCGGCGGAACGAGGCAGAGGCGGCGGGTCGAGGCAGGTTCTCCGAAGGTAGGTAGGTAGGTAGGTTGCCGCGAAGTCGGGGCAGTTCTCCGTTTCCCACACCTGCCTAACAGTTCTCGCTGAAACAAGTAGGAAGTAGGGCTGCGGGGTCAGTATGGGTTCCCCCTTGCGGGCTATACACGAACTTCGCGCCGCACTCGGGGAGGTGCGGGAACTCATTCAAGATCATGAGGGAATGATGAGTAGGGAAGTTCTTCTCGAGATGGCAACAAGTTGTATCGGGTCTGCCGTTGGCCGGCCCGTCTCCTCGCGTGGGGCAGCCTTGCGTGATGTTGCGACCTTGGAAGAGTCGTTAAGGGGGGGTGCCCAGCGCCCCACTGCGTCTTTGGCCGAAGTAGTGGCGTCTAAAGAGGGTGCCGCAGGCAGCCCCGGCATGCAAGGCAGCGCTAGGCGTTCCGACACGGCAGTTGCAGGCGCCCCACGGCCCACCCCGGCTGAGGATGAGGTACAACCACACCATATCGGTAGTCACTGGCTTCCTGCCGAAGACGGCCACACTGAATATGCCGACTACAAAGCGGTCAAGTCGGTGATCTCAGGCCTCCCTACTAAATGGCGATTTTTGTATGCCTCGGCGGCTACAAAGGTATGCTGCCCCTCGTCAAATAATTTCCGCGTGCAGGTAGCAGTCACCTGCGGTCGAACCAACGGATACATTGCAGCAAGGCCGCCCACCTTGCGACTGGCGTCGCTTCTTTTGAGGCCGGTTGCGACTATGCGGCAGCAAGGCGAGGGGGTACGTCGCTCGTGCAGCTAGCAGTCGGGGGGATGTGGGTAGGTTGAACGCGCAATGGCGACATAAGTAGCAAGCCATAAAAATGCAAAGGTGGACAACAACATTATGTCGCAGCAAGGCCGACCACCTTGGCGACGTGTGTCGCTTCTTTTGAGGGCGGCTGCGACTCGTTGGCGGCGGGCGAGGAGATGCGTCTCTTGTGCCAGCTTTTGCACTCCGGGGCTGTGGGTCGAATGTGCGATGGCGACATTATAATTAGCAAGCCGAAAACTGAAACAGCCCAGCATAGCCTTACCTCGCAGAAAGGCCGCCCACCTTGGCGACTCGCGGCGCCTCTTGCAAGCCGGCTGCGACTCGTCGGTAGCAAGGCGAGGTGGTGCGTCGCTCGTGCCAGCTTTTGCACTCGGGGGCTGTCGGACGAACGCGCGATGGCGACATAATTAGCAAGTCGGAAACTAACTAAAACAACCTAGCATAGCCTTACAGCATCGCAGTAAGGTCACCCACCTTGGCGACTCCCGGCGCCTCTTGCGAGCCGGCTGCGACTCGTCGGCAGCAAGGCGAGGGGGTGCGTCGCTCGGGGGCTGTGGGTCGAACGTGCGATGGTGACGTAAGTAGCAAGCCATAAAAATGCAAAGGTGGACAACAACATTATGTCGCAGCAAGGCCGACCACCTTGGCGACGTGCGTCGCTTCTTTTGAGGGCGGCTGCGACTCGTTGGCGGGGGCGAGGAGATGCGTCGCTTGTGCAAGCTTTTGCACTCGGGGCTGTGGGTCGAATGTGCGATGGCGACATTATCATTACCAAGCCGAAAACTGAAACAGCCCAGCATAGCCTTACCTCGCAGAAAGGCCGCCCACCTTGGCGACTCGCGGCGCCTCTTGCAAGCCGGCTGCGACTCGTCGGTAGCAAGGCGAGGTGGTGCGTCGCTCGTGCCAGCACCAGCGACGAGCGACGCACTCGGGGGCTGTCGGACGAACGTGCGATGGCGACATAATTAGCAAGTCGGAAACTAACGAAACAACCTAGCATAGCCTTACAGCATCGCAGTAAGGTCACCCACCTTGGCGACTCCCGGCGCCGGTGGCTGCGACTCGTCGGCAGCAAGGCGAGGGGGTGCGTCGCTCGGTGGCTGTGGGTGGAACGTGCGATGGCGGCATAATAATTAGCAAGCCGGAAACTACATGAGCCCATAACCCATAGCCTTACGTCACAGCAAGGCCGTCCACCTTGGCGAATTGCGTCGCTTCATTTGAGGCCGGCTGCGACTCGTCGGCAGCAAGGCAAGGGGGTGCGTCGCTCGTGCCAGCTTTTGCAATTGGGGGCTGTTGGGTCGAACGTGCGATGGCGACATAATTAGCAAGCCGAAAACAACTGAAGCCCAGGATAACCTTACATCGCAGCACGGCCGCCCACCTTGGCGACTGGCGTTGCTTCTATTAAGGCCGGCTGCAACTCGTCGGCAGCTGGGGCAGGGAGTGCGTTGCTCGTGCTAGTTTTTGGAGTCGGGGGCTGTCAGTCGAACGTGTAATGGCGACATAATTAGCAAGCCGTATAAAAATACAAAGGTGCACCACAACATTATATCGCAGCACGGCCAGCCTCCCCCCCCCCCCCCCCCCCCCCCCCTCTCCACCATGCCCTCCATCCCGCCTTTTCCGCATCTCTTACAATGGGCATGGTGGTTGTCGCGCCTTTAGCCTCCGAGCCGCTGGCATCCGGCACGCCCTCACCACCGCCTAATGCTAGCGCCAGTCCAGAGAGTGTGGCTGCCGACGCGCCGGCTCCCTGCCCGCCGCTCTCCCCCGCGTGGCTATCGCTAGGCGTAGGCAAGCCCTCGCCCGCATCGTCAGCGGCAGCTGCCAAACTCGGCGACATGTCTGCCGCGGGCGGGCCCTGCCCCTGACCCGCCACTGACTGCGTATCGGCCCAGCGAGGTCCAATGGCCAGGGCCGCCACGCGACGAGAGCGTTTGGCATGCGGGTTAGGAGCAGCGCCGCGAGGGGGTTCGTCGCTCGGGCCAGCTTTTGCGCTTGGAGTCTGCGGGGGCCAACGTGCGATGGCGACTCAATTAGCATGCCGTAAAAGTAACAAGTGCGCAACGGCAACAAAGGTGCAGCGGGTCCAACCCACCTTGGCGACATGAGGCGCCCCTGTCGAGGCCGGCTGCGACTCGGGAGCAGCGCTTCGAGGGGGTGCGTCGCTCGGGCAAGCCTCTGCGCTCGGGGTATGCGGGGCCAACGTGCGATTTCGACTCTATTAGCGAGCCGTAAAAGTAATAGGTGCGCAATGGCAACACGTGCAACGGGGCCAACCCACCTTGACGACTCGCGTCGCCCTTGTCGAGGCTGGCTGCGGCTCGGCAGCAGGCACGCGAGGGGGTGCGTCAACACGACTACCATACAACACGACTGCCACTCCGAGTACCAGGTCACCCAGGCGCGCATTGTCGCGTATACCAACAGCAGGCGAGGATTGCTGCCCCAACCTTGTCGCTTCTTGCAAGCCGTCCACAGAGTTTGGTGTCGACTGAAGTGCGTTTCTGCGGGCGACAACGTTTCCTGCGACTGCGACGAGTCCAGAAGGTGCCGGCAGTGCAGCCACCTTTATCTATGGCGGGCACTTTTGCATACATCACCAGGGTCTCAGGCTCCGCTGCGCCCGGCACCACTTCAGCGGTGCCCACCCCATAGTAGAGCTGGCGATCCTGCGCTCCGCCCTCTTCCTCACGTCCTGGGGAACGATGGACCAGGACCGCGGCGGCTTGACTGCAGCGGATGGGACGGACTTGTGCGGTGCTCCGGGGGAGGTGGGTGAAGAGGAAGTGACGGGAGTGGCAATAATCGGCGGCGGGATCGCTCCTCACGGCCGCGCTTGGAGCCAGCACCACCCTGCCCGCGTTTGCCCTTGCATTTTCCCCCTTTTTGCTTCTCCCGGCCTGCACAGGCGTCACCAAAGGATTGCCGCAACTGTGAGCAAACTGTGAGGGTCGTTCAGGCCTTTTGCAGCGGGGGCAGCGGGTGCGTCGCTGGTGCCAGATTTTGCAGTCGGGAGGTATGGGTCGAATGTGCGATGGCGTCTACATAATCAGCAAGTCGGAAACTAAAAAAATTCAACATAGCCTTACATCGCAGCAAGGCCGCCCACCTTGCGACTGGCGTCGCTTCTTTTGAGGCCGGTTGCGACTCGCCGACAGCAAGGCGAGGGGGTGCGTCGCTCGTGCAGCTAGCAGTCGGGGGGGGGGGGGGGGGGGTCGAACGCGCGATGGCGACATATTTAGCAAGCCATAAAAATGCAAAGGTGGATAACATCATTATGTCGCAGCAAGGCCGCCCGCCTTGGCGACGTGCGTCGCCTCGGTTGAAGCCGGCTGCGACTCGTCAGCGTCGGGCGAGGGGATGCGTCGCTCGTGCAAGGTTTGGGACTCGGGGGCTATCGGTGGAACGTGCGATGGCGGCATAATAATTAGCAAGCCGGAAACTGCAAAAGCCTAGCTTAACCTTATATCGCAGCAAAGCCGCCCACCCTTGCGACTGGTGGCGCATGCGAGCCGGCGGCGACTCGTCGGCAGCAAGGCGAAGGGGGTGCGTCGCTTGTGCCACGTTTTGCACTCGGGGGCTGTGGGTGGAACGTGCGATGGCGACATAATTAGACAGTCGAAAACTAAAACAGCCTAGCATAGCCTTACATCGAAGCAAGGCCGCCCACCGTGGCGACTGGCGTCGCTTCATTTGAGGCCGGCTGCGACTCGTCGGCAGCAAGGCAAGGGGGTGCGTCGCTCGTGCTTTGCAATCGGGGGCTGTGGGTCGAACGCGCGATGGCGACATAACTAGCAAGCCGGAAAAAACAGAAGCCCAGGACAGCAACCTTACATCGCAGCAAGGCCGCCCACCTTGGCGACTGGCGTTGCTTCTTTTGAGGCCGGCTGCAACTCGTCGGCAGCGGGGGCAGGGAGTGCGTTGCTCGTGCTAGTTTTTGGAGTCGGGGGCTGTCAGTCGAACGTGTAATGGCGACATAATTAGCAAGCCGTATAAAAATGCAAAGGTGCACCACACTACCACAGCATTACATCACAGCACGGCCACAACCCCCCCCCCCCCCCCCCCGCCCCCCGCCCTCCATCCCGCCTATTCCACAGCTCTTACCGTGAGCATGGTGGTTGTCGCGCCTTTACCAGCCTCCGAGCCGCTGGCATCCGGCACGCCCCCACCCCCGCCTAATGCGAGCGCAAGTCCACAGGGTGTGGCTGCCGACGCGCCGGCTCCCTGCCCGCCGCTCTCCCCAGCCTGGCTATCGCTATGCGTAGGCCAGCCCTCGCCCGCATCGCCAGCGACAGCCAAGCTCGGCGACATGTCTGCCGCTGGCGGGCCCTGCCCCTGACCCGCCACTGACTGCGTATCGGCCCGGCTAGGTCCAACGGCAAGGGCCGCCACGCGACGAGAGCGTTGGGTGGGGGCACGTCGAGCAGACGAAGCCCTCGGTCGAGCGGGTCGGGCGGACCGGCTGGCAGACTCTCGAGAGGGTGGCCGCGTGCGGGGGGGAAGCGGGGGGGGGGGGGGGGGGGGGGGTTGCTAGGCACCTCCATCGCGATGGGACCTACCCCAGCCTGCATGGCAGTAACCGATAGCGCGAGCTGCAAGTCTCTATAGCTGCCTACTCACCAGCCGTGCAGACCTACGCCGAAGGTAGGCGGAGTCCGTTCATGTCACGGATCCGGGCGTTCGCGCCTTTTTGTGTAAGTTAAGACCCTGCATGCCTGTGTCGCGTGGGATCCTTACCTATGAATTGTCGCTAACTGTCTGCCACGGCCCGGTTTGGGTTCTGGGCAGCCTTGGCGGTGGTGGAAAGGTATACTAGTAGCGACTAGCAGTACTGCGCAGCCCCCCCTCCACTCGAGTGGGCGGGATAAGGGATGGCGGCGGCGACGGCGAGTACAGTACTTTGCGCTGTATATGTATGTCTGTAGTACATTGTTTGGCGGGTGAGCTAGTAAATTGTCCCATTTTCAGTGAGTCAAAAGTGAAGTATAGTGGCCTCTACCGTTTACGCTAGTATATTGCGCTTTTCTCGTTACATTGCTGTGCCGAATTCAATATAACACCTTCAGTACTGGTTGACAGCGGTGCTACTTTGAACTTTGCCAGCACCAAGTATGTCAAAGAGAATAAAATACCAACTTCACCACTTCAAAATAAAGTAAGAATTATTCTTGCTGATGGCAGGTTGGTTCTCGCTTCACAAAAACTTACCCTTGAATTGAATATCAACAATTACACAATACCCATTGACTTCACAGTCACACTGTTACAGAATAATTTAAATCTGGTTTTAGGAATGCAATTCCTAAAACAACACAACCCACATGTTGACTGGGAATCTGGTCTTATGCCATTTCCCACAGGACTAAAAGGCCAATGCCAAACGGAGCCCCGCCAGGCCAATGTCAGAATGGTTCATGCTAGTGCCATGGCTAGAGAGATTGCCAAGCATGACCCCGACACAATTTATTTCTGCGCCATTGTTAAAGAATACAATGCCACCAGAGAGTGATGAGCTCGATATAGATTATGAGATAAATGCAATTGACACTGACCAGTCTGCAGCTCTATTGCGGAAGCAGAAACCAATATGCTCTCCACTTGACAACCTTCCACAATTACGCCCTGGTATTGATAATGATATCCCTCTTGTTCCCGATGCTCAAGTTCATGCGGGAAAATATACAGATTGTCACCTACAGAATTAGAGGAACTAGGAACGCAACTGAATTCTTTTATTGAGAAACATTTTATACAGGAGTCCTTCTCTTCATATGCAGCTCCTGTCCATTTCGCCCGCAAAGCCAATGGCGGTCTGCGCATGTGCATTGACTACCGTCAATTGAACAAATACACCAAAAAGGTTGAGTTCCATGTTCCACCTGCTGATGCATTACTTGATATGCTATCTGGTGCTACTGTCTATTCAGCTCTTGATCTCGCCTTAGATTGTCACCAACTCCGGATTAATCCACATGATGTTCCTGAGACAGCGTTCATAACTGTCTATGGTCAATTCGAGTGGCTAGTAATGCCATTTGGACTCACCAGTGCTCCCTCCTCTTCTTAACGCCTGATGACATCTATACTCCAGCCACACAAGCATACCTTTATACTTGTATACCTGGATGATGTCTTAATTTTTAGCAACTCTCTTGAGGAACATTTGCTGCGTTTGGACACGGTTCTTACTATGCTCGAGTCTAATGACATTAGGCTACGATTACAGAAATGATGGTTTGCCAAGAATGAACTCGAGTATCTCGGACATATGGTATCCCAGGCTTGTTTAAGACCCTCGCCTAAGAAAATTAAGGCTGTTCAGGACTGGCCCAGGCCTAAAACCCTTCAAAAAGTCCAACAATATCATGGTTTCTGCATTTTTTACCGACGCTATATGCGAAATTATTCCGCAAATGCAGCACCTTTGTATGCCCTCACCAGAAAGGATAATATATTTGATTGGACAGTTGAATGCCAAGCTGCATTTGTTAAACTGAAACAAGCCTTGTGCCAGTCCCCAGTGCTGGCAAGCCCTGTCACCGGCAAAAGATGCTGAATTTGTAGTGGCTACTGACGCCATCAAATGTATGCCTTAGGTGATGTTCTGCTCCAGGCTAATGTTGATGGCCACTTACATCCCTGCTGCTATTATGCAAAGACATTGCAGGCTGCACAGACGAATTATCCCACCTATGACCAGAAACTGTTGGGTGTGGTATACGAATCGGGTATTCAGGTTCAAAAACCATGGTCCTAACCCAAAACAACTACCCCTGGAGTAACAACGCCCGGCAAACTACCCCATGAGAAAATCGAACTACGCCAAACCTCAGATAACCCCTGGATTCATTCGGGATTCAGTGGCCGTAATATCTACCCCTGGAGTAACGACCAAACCAATGAGTAACAGTCCACACAACTACCCCCGGAGTAACATCACCTCGCCGCCGACCGCTGCAATTACATCGCAAACGGCGGTACATCGGTCTTCATCGCCCTTTGGCGCCGGGAATAACGCCCGTTATTTAGGCGGGGGAGCTTGATATACATATGGCATTTTTCACACGACTCCACTTGGCATGTCGCCGGTTTATATGTAGCTGCGCAATTGCAAAAGGGAGTATTTGGGCTGAAAACCCATGGAAGTCAAAACAACCCAAAACAACTACCCCCGGAGTGACAACGCAAGAAAACTACCCCTGGAGCTACACTTCAGTTGCAACTACCCTTGGACTAACACCGCCTCTCGGACTCCCTCCTGTGTAACCTCGCAACGGCGGATACTTCAATATACATATCGCGGGCTATGATGCCCCTTCCGCGAGGGCGGAGCTTGATACACATATTGCGCCCTTTCGCGTGGCTTCATTCCGCTTGTCCACGCATGCACATGTGCGCATAGGCCAAGGGAGTTTTTCGGCTGAAAAACCATGAAGTTCATCACCCCAAGAAACAATACCTCGAGTACAATCGCCCGACAATCTTCCTCATAAGCCAACCCCGCCCCTGACACTACCCCCGGAGTAACACAGCCTGTCGAACTACCCCCGGAGTGACACCGCAACGGCGGCTACATCGGTCTACCTCGCCATATGGCGCCCCTCGAAGACCCCTTTCCGCGAAGCTTGATGCACATATTGCACCCTTTGTTGTGGCTTCACTCCGCTCGTCCCGGGCGGGGGGGGGGGGGGGGGGTGCAGGTGCGCCAAAGCCATGGGATGTATTTGGGCTGACAAAGCCATGTGATTCATCACTCCGAGGACACCCCTTTAGTACAATCGCTTGACGGCAATCCCCCCCCCCCCCCCTCTGAGTAACACCGTCCTCGACACTACAGGAGTAACGCCGCCTCGGACTACCCCTGGAGGGTACAGGGATATTTGCCCTTTATCCACCCCGGGAGTAACATCGCAACGGCGGGGACTTTTGTCTACATCGCGCTATGGCGCCCCTTGAAAGAACCTTTTAGGCGGAAAGGTTTGATATACACATTGCAACCTTTCATGTGGCTTCATTTCGCTTGTCTTTGGAGGAAAAGAGGTGCAGAGGCCAAGGGGGTTTCCTGGCTGAAAACCCATGGAGGTGATATCCCCCAAGAAACAATCCCTTGAGTACAATCGCCTGGCAGTCTAACCCGTGAAGTAAACCGCCCTTGACACTATCCCCGGAGTGAAACCGCAATGGCGGGTACATCGGTCTACATCTACCTATGGCGCCCATCGAAATGCACCTTTCGGCGAAGCTTGATGCACATATTTTGCACCCTTTGATGTGGTTTCACTCCCCTTGTCTTGGGCGAAAGAACGGTGCAGGTGCGGCGAAGCCAAGGAGGTATTTGGGCTGAAACAGCCATGGAATTCATCATCTCGAGGATACCTCGTCTTAAGTACAAACGATCGGCGGCAATTTCCCCGCCAAATGAGTGACACTGTCCCTGAAAATACCCCTGGAGTAATACCGTATATCGGACTACCCCTAATAACATCTCAAAGGCGGAGGCATCTGTCTGGATCGCGCTATGGGGCCCCTAATAATGCCCTTTTAGGCGAGGGAGCTTGATGCACATGTAGCATTCTTTCATGCGACTCCACTCCGTATCCCGCGGGTGAGAAAACGTGAAAGAACGCAAATGCCAACTACAGGGGATTCGGGGTGAAATACCTGTGTAGTAAGTCGGCCTCAAAAACAGCCCTAGTAGCACCGCCACTTAAAATACCGCTGGAGTAACACCGCCTTTCAAACTGCCCCTAGAGTTATTTCACAACGGTGGTTACATCGGTCTACATATCGTTTAGCCGCCGCTTTTAGGACTCATTTATGCGAAGCTTGATGATACAAATATTGCAACCTCAAATATTGCAACTTCACTTCGCTTGTCCCTTGGGACAAAAAGGGGGCAGGTGCGCTGGAGCATGTATTCGGGCGGAAAAATCATTGAATTCGTCACCAAAAGGAAATCCCTTATTCACAAAGGCTCCGCGCCAATCTTCCCCAGTGAGTAACGTCCCTGACACTACCCCTGGAGTAACATCGCCTCTCGGACTACTCCTAAAGCACTATCGCCCCTGCGGGTACATCGGTCTACATTGCACTTTGGCGCCCCTTGAAAGACACCTTTCGGCGAAGCTTGATGCACATATTGCGCCCTTTCATAGGACTTCACTCGGCATGTCGCGGGGCAAATGTAGCTTCGCAAATGTTAAGGGGGGCTCGGGTTGAAAAACTTATGGTCTCAACCCAAAATTACCCTCGCGAGTAGCCCGGCGAACTACCCCATGAATAAAACCGCCCCTTGAACTTTCCGGAGGAACATCGCATCGTCCTGAACTACCCCTGGAGTGACACGTTTCGGCGGGTTCATCGTTCTAAATCGCGATATGGCGCCCCTTGAAATATTCCTTTCGGTGGGGGATCTTAATACAAATATTGCACCCTTGTATGTGGCTTCATTCCGCTTGGCCTTGAAAAAAGAGGTGCAGATGTGCAGAGGCCAAGGGGAGGTTTTAAGTGGAAAAGCGCAAAGCTAACCCCCACAAGAAACTATTTCTTAAATACGATCGCCCGGCAAATTACCCCAGCATACGTAACACCGCCAACAACCTACCCCTGGAGTAAATTGCCTCCCAAACTACCCCTGGTATAACATCGCAACGGCGGGTTCACCGGTCTACATCGCCCTTTGGCGCCTCTCATGATGCCTCTTAATTGGGCGGGGGAGCGTAATACACATATTGCACCCTTTCATGTGATTCCACTCGTCCTGTCACGGGGTGAAAGCGGTGCAAGAGCGCTAAAGCCCAGGGGTATTCGGGCTCGAATAAACATTAAGAAGGAGCTACCCCGAGTAGCTACAACCGGAGGAACCGGAAAACTCTGCAATGAATACAACCGCCCCTGACAACATCCCCGCCGGAGTAGCACAGCCCCTCGGACTACCCCTGGAGTAACATCGCCACCGGCGGGTACATCGGTCTACAATGCCCTTTTGGCATCCCGAATAATGTCCTTTTAGGCGAGGGAGCTTGCGGCGCATATTTCACCCTTTCATACAACTCCACTCGGCGATTCAGCATGTCGCGGGGTAGATGTAGCTGTGCAAATGCCAAGGGAGTATTCGGGTTGAAAAAATCATTGTCTTACCCGAAAAAAACTACCCCCGAAGTAGCAAGGCCCGAAAAACTACCCTATGAGTAATACAATATATACCTGAAGCAAAAGCGTGAAAGTGTGCAAATGACAAGGGGTATTCAGGCTAAATACCCATATAGAAACTCGGCCCGGGAAGATACCCCCGGAGAGTACATCCTCTTTTAACTACTCGAGTAACACCGCCTCTAAAACTATCCCCAGAGTGACACCGCAATGGCGGGTACATCGGTCTACATCGCCCTTTGGCGACAAGACCCCTTTGGCGAAGCTTGATACACATATTGCACCTTTCATGTGTCTTCACTCCGCTTGTCCATGGGAAACAAACGGCGCATATATATGCGCAAAAGCTGAGGGGGTATTCGAAATGAAATAACCATGCACGAATTCATCACCCCGAGGAAACCTCTTCAGTACCGACGGTTCACGGCAATCTCCCCCCATGAGTAACACCGTCGCTGACACGACCACCCTTGGAGTACACCGCCTGTCGAATTACCTCTGGAGTAACATCGCAGCGGCGGGTACATTGGTCTTCATCGCCATGTCCTGCCCCGCCTAATGATGCCGCCCCCTTCTGGCGGCGCGGGAGCGTAATACACGTAATGCGCTATTTCACTCGCCATGTCACTCGGTAAAAGCGGTGCAAGCGCGCTGAAGCTAAAGGGGATTTCCGGGCTCAAATACATGGAATAACTCACCCCAAGTATCCCCCCCCCCCCCGGAGTAACAAGAAATCTACAATGAATAAAACCGCCTTTCAAACTACCCCTGGAGTAGCACCGCCTCTCGGACTACCCCTGGAGTAACATGGCAACGGCGGGTACATCGGTCGTCATCGCCCTTTGGCTGCACAAATGTCATAGGTTCCTGGTATAATCGATCGCCCTTTATACCACAACCCTCGCGAGTAGGCTGCCCCCAACCGAGTCGTACAAACTCCCTTCCCACCCGTAGTCGGATCTCGGAGAGGCCGACGCAAGGCCGAGGTCGTACATGAATCATGTTCAGCAGCCTCATGTACAAGGCGGCTGTCCGGCGGCGCTACTGGGACCACGAGTATTATTTGAAAGCCCCCCGTAGGGCTCCCCGGTCGTCGCAAGATCCGAGGACCTGCCACAATCGGCCACCGCGCTCAGCCCCATGCCGCACCCAGCCGGCACGGGTCTTAGGGGTAACCAACGCCCACCATGTGGAGGTGGGAGTGGTGCCGGCTGGCCTACCGCAGCCATGATTGTTCGCCGCCGGTAGGCCGCTGCTTTGTGGCAGGCGCCCGTAAACATAACATATGTCTACCGCAGAGCGTATCTGGCATGGCATAACTTCGCTATTTGACTACAACGTACCATCCTGGAGGTGCCGTGGAGCAGATGTTGACTAAGGGCAGATGTTGACTAAGCTCACTTAGTTGTGGTGCACTGCTACAGCATGAGTTCTCGAGCAGCCGGTGAGCTTTATCAACCTCACCAGCTGTTCTGACCTTGTTAGCCGCCGAGATGTTAATGTTGTTGCGACGCTGCTCGTCGTTAGCATCACGCCACTGCTGAACGAACGCAGATTGCTGCAGTATGGCACGGTGATGGATGCTCTTCATCCCAACGGTGACCATCTCCTTCGTTTGTCCCGTCATAATCTGGGAGACATGGCGAACATAGTCCGCATGGATGGTCTCCTGCTTCAAGAGCTGCTCGTCTGTCTCTAAGTGCACACTAACATGGGTGAGCCAACAACTCCTAATGCGGTACGACCCATAACTGATGATGTTGTTGGGGCCACCACGCCACCACAGCTTCCTCCGGCCCTGCGCATCCAACACTTACAGCCCAACAAAGGCCTTGAGCCTGAAGGGGGGGCACATTTGGGTCTGCCGGAACAACCCACACGCCCACCCGCTTCATCCCGGCGAACTCCTCTTGCAACTCCATCACCACTCGCCCGATGTTTGGCGGCTCCAGTGGGCCTACTAGGACGCAAGGGCGCCAATGCCGCTGCTGTAACACCATGAAAGCACTGGCTCTACGGCTCACCCCTACCGGAGCGGCGGCAGCTGGCATATGGGTCACCGCCCGGACGTCGTGAGTTGATGTGTGTACCCCGAGCTTTGGGCTGAGGATGCGGATCGGGTTCAAAACATACAGCTGCGGCGAAGGTCGACCCCCGTCGCACGGTTGCGGGTCACCAGATCGATGAATAGCAGGGCGACTTGTGTGGCACCGTCGGCACCAGGGGGGAGATCGATTGTGGGCTGGCGGGACTGCGGTTAAAAACGCGGAGGAGGCGGCGGGCGGCAGGTGGGAGTCGGGTGCCTGCGAAAGTTTCCGCGGCAATGTTTGTTCGGATCTCGGGGGGTTGGGCTATGCTGCCGCGCGGCGCATCGAGAGTGGCGCCGACCGCGGTCTCATATGTTGCTCCTTAGGTCTGTTGATGCCCATGGTGGCTGTAGTGATGGTCTCATGTGGAGCCTGCTCTTCACGCCTCTGTGGGCACTGGCCGGCGTTGGCTTGGACCGGGCAACATGTGGGAGTCGGGTGCTTGCGATTTTTTTGCGGCAATATGGCTGTTCGGATCTTGGGGGGCTGGGCCATGCCGCCGCGCGGCGCATCGGGAGTGGCACCGACCACGGCCTTCTATTGCTCCCCGTGCTTGTTGATGTCCATGGTGGCCGTAGTGCTGATGGTCTCTTGTGGAGCCTGCTCTTTACGCCTCTATGGGCGCTAGCTGGCAGTTGGCTTGGTGGTGGGTTGTCCGGTTGTCAATCGGTCCACCGTTTCACATGAGTTCACTATCATCACCAGCAACCGCGCCGGCTCGCCTGGATTAGTACACATGCAGTACCTCGCCCGGTGTTAAGGGCCGGCTGGAAAGTGAGAAGTGGTTGGAAGAATGATTACATGTTGTGCTGCGGGGGAGACACATTTGTGAGTAGGTGGCTAGTAGGTGAATGGGAAGGGTCACACGCCAATAATATGATTACTGTATTGAGGTCATTATTTAAAGGTCATAGGTTCCTGGTATAAAGGTTACTAGATTTTGTTAGGTATGGTCATTCTCTCACATGGACACACTGTAAATAATCAAATTCCGTCCTCGAACTACTGTATTATTATTATGTATATTGTGCCGTCATTGCCAGAATTGCAGTTTTTTCCGAGTACCTGTACGTACCGGTACGGGGATAATACGGGTGGCTACTAATCCTTACTACCCGTCGCTACGATCCGACAAACCGGCGCGCGGCGGGCGGGCGCTCCGACCACGACCGTTCATTTTCACGCGGGCGCGGGATTCCGACTCCGCACATTGCCCCCCCCCCCCCCCCCCCCCCCCCCCCACCCGCCGGATAATCAAGCGACGCCGTCAAGCACCTACCTGCCCTACCTTCGAACATGCCCGAGGTGAGTGCCCAGTCACACAGTGGAATTCCCAACTACGGATTGGTGCATCGTGCCACGCAAAGCGCGTTTTGGATGCGTTTGGCAGGTTATCGCCGGGTGCCGGTGCGGCAGATAGAGGCATAAACCATGAATCGGTGCCGAAGGTACCTGGTGGGCACGGAGCCTTAGCCGGCGGCATCCCCACGGATCGCAGAATAGGCGATGCGTATCAACACTGCATGTTGGCACCCGTCTGGCACCCGACACTGCAGGTTTGGTGAGTGGTTTGTAGGGCAAATGCCAGTTCATTGTTGTCACGGTGGTTGTCTTTGCGGCGGCTTGTCGAGCTGCTTCTCCGATCACCCCCCCGGCCGAATAGGCGATGCGTATCCACACTGCAGGTTTGCACCCGAACGCCGATGTACGTACGTGTCGACACATAAAACTGTGCGCCAAGTCAGCAAACACGCCTGCGGGTTGACTGTGTCGGGTAGGTCGCCCACCAACGGGGGTTTTAGCGCGCGGAGGGGGGGGGGGGGGGTGGGCGGGGGGGGGGGGGCCGGAGGTTAGCTGTGCGCACCTGTTCGATTTTGCGGGGTGATATTCGCGGTGTTTTCGATACTATATTCGTAATATTTTCGATTAGCACACGCACGCCCTGCTGCAGGTAGTCGTACTGCTGGTACTCGTACCCGTATCCGTACCCGTTGAGGAGGGCTAGGGATTCTTTGTCCGTGCTTTTTATCCTTTACACCTTGATGTTGTTGCTACCTGACGTTGTTAATATTGATGTTTTTGCTATCAATAATAGTCGATATGTTTATTTATTATAGGCGCTATCTCGCGTTACCTGACCTACCTGTATTCGCAGTTTGGTTGGCTCCTGCCTGGTGTCGGGGTGTTATCTCTAACAACCACAGGTACATGCAAGGATACATCCTTACCGCTATCTCCAAAGTTTACCCTGTATGCGATGATGCCGGACACCAGGCGGTTCGGGGCGGTGATTATGTGCCAAGGAAGTGCGCGGGTGTATTCTTCCTCAGCGACTATGTCGTATAATCCGTTGAATCGCGTGCGTCGGCCGCACTTCCCTTTTTTGACCACTTGCGCGATGAACACTACCGCCAGCGTCGCAGACCAGCACCTTGGCTTATTCTTTACGACTACAGCTACCGGAGCGAGTGCTCGAATGACAAGGAAAGGCCGCTGACCCCGTTGACTTGCGACGAACTGCGAATTTATTTCAGACTCATTTCGGCGGCATTTGGTGGCCAGTTGTTCGCGGTGGATCAGCAACGCCAAACGTAATAGTCGCTACAATATAATATGCACCACACGGTACCTGTATATATACATATGTGTATATATATATATATATATATATATATATATATACTTGTATGGTTGACTCGTGCGAGTACGACCACATAGCGTGTGACCTTATTCATTGTAATTTGATACTTGTACACTCGTACTCGTACATGTAAAGTCATGGATATTTTCAACTACGCATGTTTTGCAAGTTGCGTAGTTGAGTTACATGCTGGTGAATGGTCCGTAGGGCAAATGCCAGTTCATTGTTGTTTCAGTGGTTGTCATTGCGGCGGCTTCTTGTCGAGCTGCTTCTACGAACACCGCCCCGCTTCCATGATCGCGCTGCGCTGCGTCCATATTTCAGCTGTGTGAGGCGAACTGCGAACATCGCCAAAGATGTTGGCGCCGGCTTGAAGCGCACCTTGGATTTTATTCTGCGGGAGGAGGTGGCGCCCGATTGAAATAAGTGGGTCGCTATAGAAACTGAGGGAGGCTGGTAAGGCGCGTAGACTATCAGGGCGGCGGTCCGACACTATACAGATATGATGGGCAACGGTGGTACATTGCTCTGCCTGCCTTGATGCGTGGCACCATGCAGGAGGCGATTAAAACTGCCTACTATGCCGGCGGTCCTGTACGGCAGGGGTGCCGTCAAGAGAGAATGCTGTGGCAACCGTATATCACCGGTCAGCAAGTAAGCGGCAATGGAGGAGTGAACACTCAGCACAACACGTGAGAGCCGTGGCCATGGGGCGGGATGGGGCGGTGCGGCCCTGCATATAGCACATAGTGACACTATGCAGTGCCAAGGCTCTCGTATGATGACAGTGCTTGGGTCTATGTGTGTAAATATGATGGACTAATAACACGCCGGCGGCATGATCATCACCAGTCCTGTAGCCGCAAAGCAGGGCGGCTCGGGATGAGGGGCTCCCTAACTAACCGACAATGTGTTCTCTCCGCCAGAGGAGGCCCAGAGGCGTGCCAGGCATCCGTGGGCTGCTCGGCGCCTGCGAGACTGCGTTGGCAATTGTGGGGGAGCTGGACCCAAGTTGCCGCCCCGCCCGCTGCTTCCTCACTGGTTGATGATGCCAAGCACAGCGATACGGCGGCCTCGGAAACCGTCGGCGCAATACGTATGGTGAGTGGTCGCCTGTTTTGGCCAATCTTAAATTGTTCACATATTTGTGTGTAGGGTAACTACGCTTTGGCTTTGACCTTGTTTTTTGACCTCTTTTCCCTACACGGATAGAGAACAACTACACTTATTCTGGAAATCAATTCGGTGTGCCGATGCAGTAAAAATATCACTGCGAATAAGAACCTGCCCCACCTGTCAGAGATCAAAGGAGATAGAATTATAGCCGGACTGTAGCAAACGTTCGTATAGGTTGCATACAAGCCCAATTTTAAGTTATGATGATTGTGGTTTCTTATAGGTGCGTCGACACCCGTAGAATACACCACGGGTATTATAGGAAGAATGCCCGGACTCGTTGGTCCCCACCCCAAAAAAATGTGTGACCCGTGAGCCCAATTCGGTGTTACAGCATATGGCGGCCCCTACGCCCAGGGCAAAGTGTGGGGTGTTTTGGGGGAAGATTGGGGGGGCTATACGCTGAACTCAATGGCGTGCAGGAGGGCTATATGGCAAACGTGCCAAGAAACATCTGATATCATCCATGACTCCTCCAAGCCGGCCAAGGCAAGTTCCTGACTGCTGCTGCTGCTCCTTTATTGATAGAGTGGATTGTACGTACGCCTTGAATGAAATCCCCCCCCCCCCCCCCCCCCCCCCGGCATTGCGCTGCACGGGTGCCATGGCTGACTAGGGTATGTCTTTCTGCAGGTGCATGGTGGGGTCGGGGAAGGGCTGGCTAAGACAACTGCCTGGGTGGAGTGAGGCGCACATGGAGGCGGTACTGCCAGGCTCTGCTCCAGTTGACGGCGCGCAACTACAAGTTCTGGGTGGAGCGTGGGGCAACTATCAGCGGAGCAATGCTGCTCATTCCGCTGCTGCTGGATTGGCCCCGGCAAGGGCTACCGGAGACCGCCGGCGCAGTTGGATGGCGACAAGAGCTCCCTGGGGCGCGAACCACCATAAATCGCCGCAACGGTGAGCAGCTTTGACGCCCTACCTACTAAATACTATCATTTGTGTCGATTAGCTGCGCCACAGGATGCTGCAACAGTTAATTGCGTTAGCGAATTGCAGAAATGGTAAATTGCTTTGCGCCATCGGCTCGGAGCGTGGGAAGGCGCGGTTGGCACTCTGTTACATTGGATGGCGTGCATTCGATCTAATTGTCTATGTTGTCTCTCACCCGTTACGTGCCGCAGTGCGCTGCACGGCTGAAACCTGGAAGGGACACTGATGTGCGTCATGGATGCAGGGGACAACGTTGATGGTGCGAGTGATATTGTCCCAATGCCTGGGTTATTGGGGGTGCACGTGTCCAGGGAGGGCGGTGTTCGTGTCTAGGCGGCGCCCTGGAGGTGCTGCATGGAACCGGCCCCCGCTGTGGTGACGGTTGCAGACCCCGGTGGCGTTGGTTGCCGCAGTATCGGGGGCGCTCGCATGGTTCGTTAGCGGGCGCCACACCACACCAGGTTGTCAAAGCGATGGGGAAGGGGATCCTGAGGCTGACGGCAGGGACACGGTGAGCCGGTGCTCTGTAATCCTGCCTACATACGAGAGTCCGTCCGACCTGGCGGCTATTTGCTCCGCATACGCCAACCCTGTCTAGGCCATCCCGGATTTCAGGAGCATACATAGGTTATTTGCTAATCGGCACAATGAATAGGTACAGAGCGTTATGGGCAGTCCGAGAGTATATTTGGGTGCACTGGTTCCTGCCACCACTTTTGCGGCACTAAGCACCTTCTGCGCGATATGGCGGCCATGCCGCATATAAATGATTGTGCCATTGCCTGTAGATGTATAGCCTGATTATGAGTATGTGACTCGGCGGGGGCTGAGGGAGGACTGCGAGGCATGCTGCTATCCAGAGCGGCCACTGCGCAGGGATGTGCTATGGGTGCATTGCAGGGGCGTGCTATCTTTGCCGCGGCAGATGCACCGGACTAGACTGTGCGTGCATTGCCCGATGCGCCGCAATCAGGAGTGCCTGCATCATGCCTGCAGGGCTCGGGATGGACTGATAGAGGTGTGTGCTCATACACATAAAGGAAGTCGGCCCTGCGGGTCCATTGCACCGCGCGCTACTAGTATTCAGGAAGGACTCAAGGCAGGCCAAGAGCTGTCCCTCTATATATTTGCGCGCAGCTTGGGGTGAACTGTTGGCATTGCTGCTATATCCAGCGGTGGTGAATCGCCTGGCGTGGTGCTATCCAGAGTGGCCGTCGCATGTGGCAGAGAGTGCGTCGTGAGCCATGCTGCTTTACATAGCCAGTGCGGCGCGTGGCGGGTTAGCGGGTTATAGGTGTGCAGCTTATACAAGTGTGCAGCCGGGCGGGCGGCCGCTGCTTGAGGCGGCGGGTGTTGCAAGGTGTGGTGCAATCCCTGGTACCCGCTGCGCTGCGCGGACACGAGATGGGACTGATGAGCGTGCTATGTAATATAGGTAGTAAATCCTTGCATATGTTGCTGTTGACATCATGCGGAGCGCCCCCCTGCGCATGTCTCAGTGTTGTGCTATCCATGGCAGCCACTGCATGGGGCGAGGCTCAGAGGGTGGCTGATTACTAGTCCATCGCACCGCGCGCTACTATTCCGGAAGGACTTAAGGCAGGCCAAGAGCTGTCCTTCTATATATTTGCGCGCAGCTCGGGGTGAATTGTCGGCATTGCTGCTATATCCAGCGGTGTTGAATTGCCTGGCGTGGTGCTATCCAGAGTGGCCGTCGCGTGTGGCAGAGAGTGCATCGCGAGGCACTGTGCTTTACATAGCCAGTGCGGGCGCGTGGCGGGTTTAAGCGATTGAACGGGTTGCGGGTGACCAGCTAACTTAATGTGATGGGCGGCCGCTGCTTGAGGCTGCGGGTGTTGCAAGGCGTGGTGTGATCCCCGGTACCCGCTGCGCTGCGCGGGCCCGAGATGGGACAGATGAGTACTAGTACTCTGCTGGACATATATATGTGTATGTCAGGACTGGCCGCTGCGCGAGGCTGCGGGCGTATTGCTAGACGTGTGGCTATCGAGAGTGGATGTAGCGCGGCCAAGGGCAGACTGGTAGTAGTGCTTAAAACTATACATATTTTGACCGGCGGATGCTCTCGGCTGGGCAGATATTGCGATGCGTGCTGCTATCCATAGCGAATGGGGCGGGGCTGCAAGGTGGGGGAAGGGCGGGGGGGGGGATTCTGCATGGCGATGAAATGGAGCGACTGGTAGGCGTGCCGGTATATCGGGGCAGCCGGGGGCGGAACTGCAGGTGTACTGCACGGCGTGCTGCTAGTCGGGGCGAACTACAAAGGGAGGCCTGGAGATGTAAGGACAGTGGTGCTTGCACATGTGTGCCGAAGCAACTATAAGACCCCTTCTTGAAGCCACACACTAGGCTTGCATGCAAGCTATAAGAACATTAGCTGTAGTTCCGCCCGAGTTTTTCTTGATTTGAACTATGAGAGCAGGGCAGGTCCTTATCCGCAGTGTTTTCATAGCCGCGTCGGCACAGGTACATGTAATGGATCAAGGCAGCTTGGCGTGTATAATCAGGTGATGTTTGCTGCTAGTCATAGCGACTTGCGAGGCGTGGTGCTATCTGCTACACAATGCTGGGTTCAATGCTGGGTGAGGTGTTTGTGTTCCGGGTAGCGTTCCGGTTTCGGTGATTGAGTTTTGCCATCCCTCTCAGCCCAGGTTCAAGCAAAGCCTGGACCTGGTTGACAGCGCCCACCACGAGGAGGTGGGGATGGCGCCGGGCACCAAAAAATGGTATCTGTACATCCGGGGGACGTTCTCAGGTTGAACCCCAAACAACCCGCCACATGCAAGCAGCGGTGGCCTTAACTTCGTCTGTACATTTACCGAGATGGTTTTTTTTTTCTCAAGATCCTTTTGAGGGTCAGAGACGCTTGCCCCGTGCCGTTCGTCCGCGGGTCAGCATGTATACACCCGCCCCGTTCAAGGCCATATAGGGACACCTTTCAATCCTTCCGGGTCCAGGGTGACCATTTCCTCGACCCAGATAGTACTGCCCGGTTGAGAGCGACCAGCTCTAGCCGGTTTCAGTGCCCTTGACAGCCGTTCGTCCGCAGATGATCAATTCCGCGCCGTTCACGGCCGTTGAGGGACACATAAGCACTCTGCTGGGGAGGGTGGCCATTTCCTTGACCCAGATAGTACTGCCCGGTTGAGAGCGACCAGCTCTAGCCGGTTTCAGTGCCCTTGACAGCCGTTCGTCCGCAGATGATCAATTCCGCGCCGTTCACGGCCGTTGAGGGACACAGAAGCACTCTGCTGGGGAGGGTGACCATTTCCTCGACCCAGATAGTACTGCCCGGTTGAGAGCGACCAGCTCTAGCCGGTTTCAGTGCCCTTGACAGCCGTTCGTCCGCAGATGATCAATTCCGCGCCGTTCACGGCCGTTGAGGGACACAGAAGCACTCTGCTGGGGAGGGTGGCCATTTCCTTGACCCAGATAGTACTGCCCGGTTGAGAGCGACCAGCTCTAGCCGGTTTCAGTGCCCTTGACAGCCGTTCGTCAGCAGATGATCAATTCCGCGCCGTTCACGGCCGTTGAGGGACACGTAAGCACTCTGCTGGGGAGGGTGACCATTTCCTTGACCCAGATAGTACTGCCCGGTTGAGAGCGACCAGCTCTAGCCGGTTTCAGTGCCCTTGACAGCCGTTCGTCCGCAGATGATCAATTCCGCGCCGTTCACGGCCGTTGAGGGACACAGAAGCACTCTGCTGGGGAGGGTGGCCATTTCTTCGACCCAGATAGTACTGCCCAGTTGAGAGCGACCAGCTCTAGCCGGTTTCAGTGCCCTTGACAGCCGTTCGTCAGCAGATGATCAATTCCGCGCCGTTCACGGCCGTTGAGGGACACGTAAGCACTCTGCTGGGGAGGGTGGTCATTTCCTCGACCCAGATAGTACTGCCCGGTTGAGAGCGACCAGCTCTAGCCGGTTTCAGTGCCCTTGACAGCCGTTCGTCCGCAGATGATCAATTCCGCGCCGTTCACGGCCGTTGAGGGACACGGAAACACTCTGCTGGGGAGGGTGGCCATTTCCTTGACCCAGATAGTACTGCCCGGTTGAGAGCGACCAGCTCTAGCCGGTTTCAGTGCCCTTGACAGCCGTTCGTCAGCAGATGATCAATTCCGCGCCGTTCACGGCCGTTCAGGGACACGTAAGCACTCTGCTGGGGAGGGTGACCATTTCCTCGACCCAGATAGTACTGCCCGGTTGAGAGCGACCAGCTCTAGCCGGTTTCAGTGCCCTTGACAGCCGTTCGTCAGCAGATGATCAATTCCGCGCCGTTCACGGCCGTTCAGGGACACGTAAGCACTCTGCTGGGGAGGGTGGTCATTTCCTCGACCCAGATAGTACTGCCCGGTTGAGAGCGACCAGCTCTAGCCGGTTTCAGTGCCCTTGACAGCCGTTCGTCAGCAGATGATCAATTCCGCGCCGTTCACGGCCGTTGAGGGACACGTAAGCACTCTGCTGGGGAGGGTGACCATTTCCTTGACCCAGATAGTACTGCCCGGTTGAGAGCGACCAGCTCTAGCCGGTTTCAGTGCCCTTGACAGCCGTTCGTCAGCAGATGATAAATTCCGCGCCGTTCACGGCCGTTGAGGGACACAGAAGCACTCTGCTGGGGAGGGTGACCATTTCCTCGACCCAGATAGTACTGCCCGGTTGAGAGCGACCAGCTCTAGCCGGTTTCAGTGCCCTTGACAGCCGTTCGTCCGCAGATGATCAATTCCGCGCCGTTCACGGCCGTTGAGGGACACAGAAGCACTCTGCTGGGGAGGGTGGCCATTTCCTTGACCCAGATAGTACTGCCCGGTTGAGAGCGACCAGCTCTAGCCGGTTTCAGTGCCCTTGACAGCCGTTCGTCAGCAGATGATCAATTCCGCGCCGTTCACGGCCGTTGAGGGACACGTAAGCACTCTGCTGGGGAGGGTGGTCATTTCCTCGACCCAGATAGTACTGCCCAGTTGAGAGCGACCAGCTCTAGCCGGTTTCAGTGCCCTTGACAGCCGTTCGTCAGCAGATGATCAATTCCGCGCCGTTCACGGCCGTTCAGGGACACGTAAGCACTCTGCTGGGGAGGGTGGTCATTTCCTTGACCCAGATAGTACTGCCCGGTTGAGAGCGACCAGCTCTAGCCGGTTTCAGTGCCCTTGACAGCCGTTCGTCCGCAGATGATCAATTCCGCGCCGTTCACGGCCGTTGAGGGACACGTAAGCACTCTGCTGGGGAGGGTGACCATTTCCTTGACCCAGATAGTACTGCCCGGTTGAGAGCGACCAGCTCTAGCCGGTTTCAGTGCCCTTGACAGCCGTTCGTCCGCAGATGATCAATTCCGCGCCGTTCACGGCCGTTGAGGGACACGTAAGCACTCTGCTGGGGAGGGTGACCATTTCCTTGACCCAGATAGTACTGCCCGGTTGAGAGCGACCAGCTCTAGCCGGTTTCAGTGCCCTTGACAGCCGTTCGTCCGCAGATGATCAATTCCGCGCCGTTCACGGCCGTTGAGGGACACGTAAGCACTCTGCTGGGGAGGGTGACCATTTCCTTGACCCAGATAGTACTGCCCGGTTGAGAGCGACCAGCTCTAGCCGGTTTCAGTGCCCTTGACAGCCGTTCGTCCGCAGATGATCAATTCCGCGCCGTTCACGGCCGTTGAGGGACACGTAAGCACTCTGCTGGGGAGGGTGACCATTTCCTTGACCCAGATAGTACTGCCCGGTTGAGAGCGACCAGCTCTAGCCGGTTTCAGTGCCCTTGACAGCCGTTCGTCAGCAGATGATAAATTCCGCGCCGTTCACGGCCGTTCAGGGACACGTAAGCACTCTGCTGGGGAGGGTGACCATTTCCTCGACCCAGATAGTACTGCCCGGTTGAGAGCGACCAGCTCTAGCCGGTTTCAGTGCCCTTGACAGCCGTTCGTCCGCAGATGATCAATTCCGCGCCGTTCACGGCCGTTGAGGGACACAGAAGCACTCTGCTGGGGAGGGTGGCCATTTCCTTGACCCAGATAGTACTGCCCGGTTGAGAGCGACCAGCTCTAGCCGGTTTCAGTGCCCTTGACAGCCGTTCGTCAGCAGATGATCAATTCCGCGCCGTTCACGGCCGTTGAGGGACACGTAAGCACTCTGCTAGTGGGTGGTCATTTCCTCGACCCAGATAGTACTGCCCGGTTGAGAGCGACCAGCTCTAGCCGCTTTCAGTGCCCTTGACAGCCGTTCGTCAGCAGATGATCAATTCCGCGCCGTTCACGGCCGTTGAGGGACACAGAAGCACTCTGCTGGGGAGGGTGGCCATTTCCTTGACCCAGATAGTACTGCCCGGTTGAGAGCGACCAGCTCTAGCCGGTTTCAGTGCCCTTGACAGCCGTTCGTCAGCAGATGATCAATTCCGCGCCATTCACGGCCGTTGAGGGGCACAGAAGCACTCTGCCGGGGAGGGTGACCATTTCCTCGACCCAGATAGTACTGCCCGGTTGAGAGCGACCAGCTCTAGCCGGTTTCAGTGCCCTTGACAGCCGTTCGTCCGCAGATGATCAATTCCGCGCCGTTCACGGCCGTTGAGGGACACAGAAGCACTCTGCTGGGGAGGGTGGCCATTTCCTTGACCCAGATAGTACTGCCCGGTTGAGAGCGACCAGCTCTAGCCGGTTTCAGTGCCCTTGACAGCCGTTCGTCCGCAGATGATCAATTCCGCGCCGTTCACGGCCGTTGAGGGACACAGAAGCACTCTGCTGGGGAGGGTGGCCATTTCCTTGACCCAGATAGTACTGCCCGGTTGAGAGCGACCAGCTCTAGCCGGTTTCAGTGCCCTTGACAGCCGTTCGTCAGCAGATGATCAATTCCGCGCCATTCACGGCCGTTGAGGGACACAGAAGCACTCTGCCGGGGAGGGTGACCATTTCCTCGACCCAGATAGTACTGCCCGGTTGAGAGCGACCAGCTCTAGCCGGTTTCAGTGCCCTTGACAGCCGTTCGTCCGCAAATGATCAATTCCGCGCCGTTTACGGCCGTTGAGGGACACGTAAGCACTCTGCTGGGGAGGGTGGCCATTTCCTTGACCCAGATAGTACTGCCCGGTTGAGAGCGACCAGCTCTAGCCGGTTTCAGTGCCCTTGACAGCCGTTCGTCCGCAGATGATCAATTCCGCGCCGTTCACGGCCGTTGAGGGACACGTAAGCACTCTGCTGGGGAGGGTGACCATTTCCTTGACCCAGATAGTACTGCCCGGTTGAGAGCGACCAGCTCTAGCCGGTTTCAGTGCCCTTGACAGCCGTTCGTCCGCAGATGATCAATTCCGCGCCGTTCACGGCCGTTGAGGGACACAGAAGCACTCTGCTGGGGAGGGTGGCCATTTCCTTCGACCCAGATAGTACTGCCCAGTTGAGAGCGACCAGCTCTAGCCGGTTTCAGTGCCCTTGACAGCCGTTCGTCAGCAGATGATCAATTCCGCGCCGTTCACGGCCGTTGAGGGACACGTAAGCACTCTGCTGGGGAGGGTGGTCATTTCCTCGACCCAGATAGTACTGCCCGGTTGAGAGCGACCAGCTCTAGCCGGTTTCAGTGCCCTTGACAGCCGTTCGTCCGCAGATGATCAATTCCGCGCCGTTCACGGCCGTTGAGGGACACGGAAAGCACTCTGCTGGGGAGGGTGGCCATTTCCTTGACCCAGATAGTACTGCCCGGTTGAGAGCGACCAGCTCTAGCCGGTTTCAGTGCCCTTGACAGCCGTTCGTCAGCAGATGATCAATTCCGCGCCGTTCACGGCCGTTCAGGGACACGTAAGCACTCTGCTGGGGAGGGTGACCATTTCCTCGACCCAGATAGTACTGCCCGGTTGAGAGCGACCAGCTCTAGCCGGTTTCAGTGCCCTTGACAGCCGTTCGTCAGCAGATGATCAATTCCGCGCCGTTCACGGCCGTTCAGGGACACGTAAGCACTCTGCTGGGGAGGGTGGTCATTTCCTCGACCCAGATAGTACTGCCCGGTTGAGAGCGACCAGCTCTAGCCGGTTTCAGTGCCCTTGACAGCCGTTCGTCAGCAGATGATCAATTCCGCGCCGTTCACGGCCGTTCAGGGACACGTAAGCACTCTGCTGGGGAGGGTGGACCATTTCCTTGACCCAGATAGTACTGCCCGGTTGAGAGCGACCAGCTCTAGCCGGTTTCAGTGCCCTTGACAGCCGTTCGTCAGCAGATGATCAATTCCGCGCCGTTCACGGCCGTTCAGGGACACGTAAGCACTCTGCTGGGGAGGGTGACCATTTCCTCGACCCAGATAGTACTGCCCGGTTGAGAGCGACCAGCTCTAGCCGGTTTCAGTGCCCTTGACAGCCGTTCGTCCGCAGATGATCAATTCCGCGCCGTTCACGGCCGTTGAGGGACACAGTAAGCACTCTGCTGGGGAGGGTGGCCATTTCCTTGACCCAGATAGTACTGCCCGGTTGAGAGCGACCAGCTCTAGCCGGTTTCAGTGCCCTTGACAGCCGTTCGTCAGCAGATGATCAATTCCGCGCCGTTCACGGCCGTTCAGGGACACGTAAGCACTCTGCTGGGGAGGGTGGTCATTTCCTCGACCCAGATAGTACTGCCCGGTTGAGAGCGACCAGCTCTAGCCGGTTTCAGTGCCCTTGACAGCCGTTCGTCAGCAGATGATCAATTCCGCGCCGTTCACGGCCGTTCAGGGACACGTAAGCACTCTGCTGGGGAGGGTGGTCATTTCCTTGACCCAGATAGTACTGCCCGGTTGAGAGCGACCAGCTCTAGCCGGTTTCAGTGCCCTTGACAGCCGTTCGTCCGCAGATGATCAATTCCGCGCCGTTCACGGCCGTTGAGGGACACGTAAGCACTCTGCTGGGGAGGGTGACCATTTCCTTGACCCAGATAGTACTGCCCGGTTGAGAGCGACCAGCTCTAGCCGGTTTCAGTGCCCTTGACAGCCGTTCGTCCGCAGATGATCAATTCCGCGCCGTTCACGGCCGTTGAGGGACACGTAAGCACTCTGCTGGGGAGGGTGACCATTTCCTTGACCCAGATAGTACTGCCCGGTTGAGAGCGACCAGCTCTAGCCGGTTTCAGTGCCCTTGACAGCCGTTCGTCCGCAGATGATCAATTCCGCGCCGTTCACGGCCGTTGAGGGACACGTAAGCACTCTGCTGGGGAGGGTGACCATTTCCTTGACCCAGATAGTACTGCCCGGTTGAGAGCGACCAGCTCTAGCCGGTTTCAGTGCCCTTGACAGCCGTTCGTCCGCAGATGATCAATTCCGCGCCGTTCACGGCCGTTGAGGGACACGTAAGCACTCTGCTGGGGAGGGTGACCATTTCCTTGACCCAGATAGTACTGCCCGGTTGAGAGCGACCAGCTCTAGCCGGTTTCAGTGCCCTTGACAGCCGTTCGTCAGCAGATGATCAATTCCGCGCCGTTCACGGCCGTTCAGGGACACGTAAGCACTCTGCTGGGGAGGGTGACCATTTCCTCGACCCAGATAGTACTGCCCGGTTGAGAGCGACCAGCTCTAGCCGGTTTCAGTGCCCTTGACAGCCGTTCGTCCGCAGATGATCAATTCCGCGCCGTTCACGGCCGTTGAGGGACACAGAAGCACTCTGCTGGGGAGGGTGGCCATTTCCTTGACCCAGATAGTACTGCCCGGTTGAGAGCGACCAGCTCTAGCCGGTTTCAGTGCCCTTGACAGCCGTTCGTCAGCAGATGATCAATTCCGCGCCGTTCACGGCCGTTCAGGGACACGTAAGCACTCTGCTAGGGAGGGTGGTCATTTCCTCGACCCAGATAGTACTGCCCGGTTGAGAGCGACCAGCTCTAGCCGGTTTCAGTGCCCTTGACAGCCGTTCGTCAGCAGATGATCAATTCCGCGCCGTTCACGGCCGTTCAGGGACACGTAAGCACTCTGCTGGGGAGGGTGGCCATTTCCTTGACCCAGATAGTACTGCCCGGTTGAGAGCGACCAGCTCTAGCCGGTTTCAGTGCCCTTGACAGCCGTTCGTCAGCAGATGATCAATTCCGCGCCGTTCACGGCCGTTCAGGGACACGTAAGCACTCTGCTGGGGAGGGTGACCATTTCCTCGACCCAGATAGTACTGCCCGGTTGAGAGCGACCAGCTCTAGCCGGTTTCAGTGCCCTTGACAGCCGTTCGTCAGCAGATGATCAATTCCGCGCCGTTCACGGCCGTTCAGGGACACGTAAGCACTCTGCTGGGGAGGGTGGCCATTTCCTTGACCCAGATAGTACTGCCCGGTTGAGAGCGACCAGCTCTAGCCGGTTTCAGTGCCCTTGACAGCCGTTCGTCAGCAGATGATCAATTCCGCGCCGTTCACGGCCGTTGAGGGACACGTAAGCACTCTGCTGGGGAGGGTGGCCATTTCCTTGACCCAGATAGTACTGCCCGGTTGAGAGCGACCAGCTCTAGCCGGTTTCAGTGCCCTTGACAGCCGTTCGTCAGCAGATGATCAATTCCGCGCCGTTCACGGCCGTTGAGGGACACAGTAAGCACTCTGCTGGGGAGGGTGACCATTTCCTCGACCCAGATAGTACTGCCCGGTTGAGAGCGACCAGCTCTAGCCGGTTTCAGTGCCCTTGACAGCCGTTCGTCAGCAGATGATCAATTCCGCGCCGTTCACGGCCGTTGAGGGACACGTAAGCACTCTGCTGGGGAGGGTGGCCATTTCCTTGACCCAGATAGTACTGCCCGGTTGAGAGCGACCAGCTCTAGCCGGTTTCAGTGCCCTTGACAGCCGTTCGTCAGCAGATGATCAATTCCGCGCCGTTCACGGCCGTTGAGGGACACAGTAAGCACTCTGCTGGGGAGGGTGGCCATTTCCTTGACCCAGATAGTACTGCCCGGTTGAGAGCGACCAGCTCTAGCCGGTTTCAGTGCCCTTGACAGCCGTTCGTCAGCAGATGATCAATTCCGCGCCGTTCACGGCCGTTCAGGGACACGTAAGCACTCTGCTGGGGAGGGTGACCATTTCCTTCGACCCAGATAGTACTGCCCGGTTGAGAGCGACCAGCTCTAGCCGGTTTCAGTGCCCTTGACAGCCGTTCGTCAGCAGATGATCAATTCCGCGCCGTTCACGGCCGTTCAGGGACACGTAAGCACTCTGCTGGGGAGGGTGGCCATTTCCCTTGACCCAGATAGTACTGCCCGGTTGAGAGCGACCAGCTCTAGCCGGTTTCAGTGCCCTTGACAGCCGTTCGTCAGCAGATGATCAATTCCGCGCCGTTCACGGCCGTTCAGGGACACGTAAGCACTCTGCTGGGGAGGGTGACCATTTCCTTGACCCAGATAGTACTGCCCGGTTGAGAGCGACCAGCTCTAGCCGGTTTCAGTGCCCTTGACAGCCGTTCGTCCGCAGATGATCAATTCCGCGCCGTTCACGGCCGTTCAGGGACACGTAAGCACTCTGCTGGGGAGGGTGACCATTTCCTTGACCCAGATAGTACTGCCCGGTTGAGAGCGACCAGCTCTAGCCGGTTTCAGTGCCCTTGACAGCCGTTCGTCAGCAGATGATCAATTCCGCGCCGTTCACGGCCGTTCAGGGACACGTAAGCACTCTGCTGGGGAGGGTGGTCATTTCCTTGACCCAGATAGTACTGCCCGGTTGAGAGCGACCAGCTCTAGCCGGTTTCAGTGCCCTTGACAGCCGTTCGTCAGCAGATGATCAATTCCGCGCCGTTCACGGCCGTTCAGGGACACGTAAGCACTCTGCTGGGGAGGGTGGCCATTTCCTCGACCCAGATAGTACTGCCCGGTTGAGAGCGACCAGCTCTAGCCGGTTTCAGTGCCCTTGACAGCCGTTCGTCAGCAGATGATCAATTCCGCGCCGTTCACGGCCGTTCAGGGACACGTAAGCACTCTGCTGGGGAGGGTGGCCATTTCCTTGACCCAGATAGTACTGCCCGGTTGAGAGCGACCAGCTCTAGCCGGTTTCAGTGCCCTTGACAGCCGTTCGTCAGCAGATGATCAATTCCGCGCCGTTCACGGCCGTTCAGGGACACGTAAGCACTCTGCTGGGGAGGGTGACCATTTCCTCGACCCAGATAGTACTGCCCGGTTGAGAGCGACCAGCTCTAGCCGGTTTCAGTGCCCTTGACAGCCGTTCGTCCGCAGATGATCAATTCCGCGCCGTTCACGGCCGTTCAGGGACACGTAAGCACTCTGCTGGGGAGGGTGGCCATTTCCTTGACCCAGATAGTACTGCCCGGTTGAGAGCGACCAGCTCTAGCCGGTTTCAGTGCCCTTGACAGCCGTTCGTCAGCAGATGATCAATTCCGCGCCGTTCACGGCCGTTCAGGGACACGTAAGCACTCTGCTGGGGAGGGTGACCATTTCCTCGACCCAGATAGTACTGCCCGGTTGAGAGCGACCAGCTCTAGCCGGTTTCAGTGCCCTTGACAGCCGTTCGTCAGCAGATGATCAATTCCGCGCCGTTCACGGCCGTTCAGGGACACGTAAGCACTCTGCTGGGGAGGGTGGCCATTTCCTTGACCCAGATAGTACTGCCCGGTTGAGAGCGACCAGCTCTAGCCGGTTTCAGTGCCCTTGACAGCCGTTCGTCAGCAGATGATCAATTCCGCGCCGTTCACGGCCGTTCAGGGACACGTAAGCACTCTGCTGGGGAGGGTGACCATTTCCTTCGACCCAGATAGTACTGCCCGGTTGAGAGCGACCAGCTCTAGCCGGTTTCAGTGCCCTTGACAGCCGTTCGTCAGCAGATGATCAATTCCGCGCCGTTCACGGCCGTTCAGGGACACGTAAGCACTCTGCTGGGGAGGGTGGTCATTTCCTCGACCCAGATAGTACTGCCCGGTTGAGAGCGACCAGCTCTAGCCGGTTTCAGTGCCCTTGACAGCCGTTTCGTCAGCAGATGATCAATTCCGCGCCGTTCACGGCCGTTCAGGGACACAGTAAGCACTCTGCCGGGGAGGGTGGTCATTTCCTTGACCCAGATAGTACTGCCCGGTTGAGAGCGACCAGCTCTAGCCGGTTTCAGTGCCCTTGACAGCCGTTCGTCAGCAGATGATCAATTCCGCGCCGTTCACGGCCGTTCAGGGACACAGTAAGCACTCTGCTGGGGAGGGTGGCCATTTCCTTGACCCAGATAGTACTGCCCGGTTGAGAGCGACCAGCTCTAGCCGGTTTCAGTGCCCTTGACAGCCGTTCGTCAGCAGATGATCAATTCCGCGCCGTTCACGGCCGTTCAGGGACACGTAAGCACTCTGCTGGGGAGGGTGACCATTTCCTTCGACCCAGATAGTACTGCCCGGTTGAGAGCGACCAGCTCTAGCCGGTTTCAGTGCCCTTGACAGCCGTTCGTCAGCAGATGATCAATTCCGCGCCGTTCACGGCCGTTCAGGGACACGTAAGCACTCTGCTGGGGAGGGTGGTCATTTCCTCGACCCAGATAGTACTGCCCGGTTGAGAGCGACCAGCTCTAGCCGGTTTCAGTGCCCTTGACAGCCGTTCGTCAGCAGATGATCAATTCCGCGCCGTTCACGGCCGTTCAGGGACACGTAAGCACTCTGCTGGGGAGGGTGGTCATTTCCTTGACCCAGATAGTACTGCCCGGTTGAGAGCGACCAGCTCTAGCCGGTTTCAGTGCCCTTGACAGCCGTTCGTCAGCAGATGATCAATTCCGCGCCGTTCACGGCCGTTCAGGGACACGTAAGCACTCTGCTGGGGAGGGTGGCCATTTCCTTGACCCAGATAGTACTGCCCGGTTGAGAGCGACCAGCTCTAGCCGGTTTCAGTGCCCTTGACAGCCGTTCGTCAGCAGATGATCAATTCCGCGCCGTTCACGGCCGTTCAGGGACACAGTAAGCACTCTGCTGGGGAGGGTGGCCATTTCCTTGACCCAGATAGTACTGCCCGGTTGAGAGCGACCAGCTCTAGCCGGTTTCAGTGCCCTTGACAGCCGTTCGTCCGCAGATGATCAATTCCGCGCCGTTCACGGCCGTTCAGGGACACGTAAGCACTCTGCTGGGGAGGGTGACCATTTCCTCGACCCAGATAGTACTGCCCGGTTGAGAGCGACCAGCTCTAGCCGGTTTCAGTGCCCTTGACAGCCGTTCGTCAGCAGATGATCAATTCCGCGCCGTTCACGGCCGTTCAGGGACACAGAAGCACTCTGCTGGGGAGGGTGGTCATTTCCTTGACCCAGATAGTACTGCCCGGTTGAGAGCGACCAGCTCTAGCCGGTTTCAGTGCCCTTGACAGCCGTTCGTCAGCAGATGATCAATTCCGCGCCGTTCACGGCCGTTCAGGGACACGTAAGCACTCTGCTGGGGAGGGTGACCATTTCCTCGACCCAGATAGTACTGCCCGGTTGAGAGCGACCAGCTCTAGCCGGTTTCAGTGCCCTTGACAGCCGTTCGTCAGCAGATGATCAATTCCGCGCCGTTCACGGCCGTTCAGAGACACGTAAGCACTCTGCTGGGGAGGGTGGCCATTTCCTTGACCCAGATAGTACTGCCCGGTTGAGAGCGACCAGCTCTAGCCGGTTTCAGTGCCCTTGACAGCCGTTCGTCAGCAGATGATCAATTCCGCGCCGTTCACGGCCGTTCAGGGACACGTAAGCACTCTGCTGGGGAGGGTGGTCATTTCCTTGACCCAGATAGTACTGCCCGGTTGAGAGCGACCAGCTCTAGCCGGTTTCAGTGCCCTTGACAGCCGTTCGTCAGCAGATGATCAATTCCGCGCCGTTCACGGCCGTTCAGGGACACGTAAGCACTCTGCTGGGGAGGGTGACCATTTCCTTGACCCAGATAGTACTGCCCGGTTGAGAGCGACCAGCTCTAGCCGGTTTCAGTGCCCTTGACAGCCGTTCGTCAGCAGATGATCAATTCCGCGCCGTTCACGGCCGTTCAGGGACACGTAAGCACTCTGCTGGGGAGGGTGGCCATTTCCTTGACCCAGATAGTACTGCCCGGTTGAGAGCGACCAGCTCTAGCCGGTTTCAGTGCCCTTGACAGCCGTTCGTCAGCAGATGATCAATTCCGCGCCGTTCACGGCCGTTCAGAGGACACGTAAGCACTCTGCTGGGGAGGGTGGTCATTTCCTTGACCCAGATAGTACTGCCCGGTTGAGAGCGACCAGCTCTAGCCGGTTTCAGTGCCCTTGACAGCCGTTCGTCAGCAGATGATCAATTCCGCGCCGTTCACGGCCGTTCAGGGACACGTAAGCACTCTGCTGGGGAGGGTGACCATTTCCTCGACCCAGATAGTACTGCCCGGTTGAGAGCGACCAGCTCTAGCCGGTTTCCGTGCCCTTGACAGCCGTTCGTCAGCAGATGATCAATTCCGCGCCGTTCACGGCCGTTCAGGGACACGTAAGCACTCTGCTGGGGAGGGTGACCATTTCCTCGACCCAGATAGTACTGCCCGGTTGAGAGCGACCAGCTCTAGCCGGTTTCAGTGCCCTTGACAGCCGTTCGTCAGCAGATGATCAATTCCGCGCCGTTCACGGCCGTTCAGGGACACGTAAGCACTCTGCCGGGGAGGGTGGCCATTTCCTCGACCCAGATAGTACTGCCCGGTTGAGAGCGACCAGCTCTAGCCGGTTTCAGTGCCCTTGACAGCCGTTCGTCAGCACGCTTATGGCGCTGCCTGCCGATGCTTGTCTCCGCTGCGGCCGCCTATCTCCAACGCTGCACGCCCACCTCCGTGGTCAGCGGGCGCACTCCGCCTCAGCCTCCGTCTCCCAGCTTGTCCAGCTGCCTGAGATCACAATCTTTGGTAGCTGGCAGGCGCGACACGCCCAGCATTGCTAAAGTTGCCGCTCCTCCTCTGGCGACTGCCTTGCTGCTTGTACACGCACTGCCGCCCGTGTCTGCAGGTAGCACCACATTAGACTCAGTTTGCCGCTAAATGCAACCGACATCAGGCTGTGCGGGGTGGAATGGGTGATTATACATTTAGATAGAACGTCCACTACTACTCGGTGGTGAAATTTCGGCGCGATTGCTCGACCTTTTATCCTTCCACATCTTTGGACAGATGTGAGTGATTAGTGCCACAAAGCAATGCTTGATCATGTAACGAGCTTTGAACATCGCTATTATATAGTCGATTGAACCCACTATGGTATTTAGGAGATTATATATCATTCAACAGCACTGTACCTCGGGCCGCACATGGTGGGCATCGTATTAAGGAGCAGCGAGGCGTGCATGATGCGGCACAGTTGCTTCGAGCAGGCCTCCTCGTCTGCGCCTCCACCCTGGCTTGTCCGCCGCCGCCTGCACCCTCGGGAGAAAGGTTGCGGAATACTATCAGGCGGTGGATAGGTCGGATAGGTCTGCATGCAGGCGCCATAAAGATGATTCCACAGTCTAGGCGTCGATGGGGGCCGCACCTGATCCTCGCGATGGTCTTCTGCTCCTCGCTGTTGTCGGTCTTGATGTTGAGGTGTCCGTTCGTGTATGAACTGCGGGCTACTCTAGTAAAATAATGCCGCCCGGCTCGCTCTACTTGCAGCCGTAGCAGTGATGGGCCTTTGCGGACCTCTCCACCACATCCGCAATCTCGCCGGCAATGTCCGCCGGGCACGTGGGGAAGGCGCGCGCCAGCCCGTCGGCCACCAGCTCCCGAATGCTGCCAGCCCGGATGGCGCCCACGAGCTCGCGCTTGTACTTGCTGTCATTGTTGCGGCCGATGAGCTCCATCGGGCCCAGGCCCACCATCTCCAGCACGCTGACTATCGAAGCCCAGCTGTCGAAGCTGAGGCCGATGTGCTCCGGTTGCATGTAGAGCTCCTCGGGCTGCTCGTACGCCGCCGTGGTGGCGATCACTTGCTCGTAGAAGCTCCACAGCGGAGTGGAGACCTCGACGCCATCCACCAGGATCGTCTGCCAAAGCGCCGCATCCTCATCCCATAGCGCACTTCCGAAGTCACATGCTAACACGCTCCCGTCTGCCATGATTAGCGAGTTGTCGGGCTTGATGTCGCAGTGGAGCATTCCGACAGCGTTGATAGAGAGATGGTTGGCTGCGAAGGCGGCAGTGCAGCTGTGAAGCTCTTCCCAGGTGTCCCGCGCGCTGTCCCGGATGTCGGCCTGGTCAAGCTGGGAGGTAGGGTCAGACAGCTTTGCCTCATACCACGCCACGTGGCTCCTCATGGCCTCGCACTCGTCAACGAGGTTGCCCTTTGCCTCCTCCATGAGATATGCCGCGCCTCTTTTGCCACCTGGCAGGCTGAGCTCGCAGGCACCTCCGAGCACGAGCGGCACAGCGGCGTTGCAGCCCGTTGCGGCCAGGGCTCCGAGGCTCTCCGCGTCGTTGATGAGCGAGTTGATGCCGGATGAGTCGGCAATCTTGGCGGCGGCGCTGCGGCGGGCTCCGCTGTGGGGGTCGTCGAAGCTGACTGCGACGACTTGGCCGAAGCTGCCAGCGCCCAGCTCCCGCTCCAGTGTGAGAGTCACACCCTTCTCGCGGCTCAGCTCGTGTAGCACGGACTCAAGCTGGGCGGTACGCAGGTCGGCCTTGTATTTTTGCGCCTCGGAGTAGTTGCTCGTAGCCAAATCTGCTTCTCGCTGCGCCTCGATCTCGGCGACCCGGAGTTCTCCCTTGGTCTGTTTCAGCTCCTTGGCCAGGCGAGCGATCTCCTTATCTTGCTCGCGAGCGAAGGTCGTCCAGATCAGCGAGTTCCTCCTGTGCCTGCGGACACATGTTGCATTTTAACTAGATATATAGATATCCATCCTTACATTATCAAAATCATTGCGGGTGCTTACTACACACCAAAATGACCCTTCTTTTAAGCCTCAAATTGGGCTTTCGTATAGCACCCACATAATGAGCGTGATTGCTACGCGAGCATGCATATGCGGCTGTTTGTAGCAGGCCTTCGCATCACGGCTGACTTGATTATACATGGCATAGTTAACCATGCACTAATTAATTCTTTCATCAAATCGGTACTACGAATCTATTTAAGCCCGATAAGTTTTATCGTATGAATTCATATCAAAGCACGGCTATGGTGGGGCAAGTAACCCCAAGGGGGGGGGGGGGGGTGCTGATTAGATGGGGATAGTACGCCGAGCTGGGCGGCGTCGTTCCAGCTATCGTTGAGCCTCTGCATGTGAGTGGGGGGTTGGGTGGGTGGGTGGGGGAAACGGTGCGCCAGGGGCGACGACTGAACATAGGTCGGAGCAGTGTTTAAGCAAAGCAGTACACAAGGCGGGCAATGACCTGAGTCCTTGAGGCCGCGAGGTCCTCCTTAAGCCGGAGGTTCTCCTGTTGCAGCGCATCTATCTGCGCCACGCTCATGTCCAGTGCCCGCGACATCTGGCGAAGCTTCTTCTCGGACTCCGCCAGTCGCCGCTCGCCGTCCGCCACCTTGCTCGCGTTGGACGCAACCAGCTTCTGACTCTCCTCCAGGTCGTTCTGCAGGTCCTCCACATCTTCTTTCCACATTAGAGCAGCGTCCAGCTCTGTGTTGGCGTCCTCCAGTGATGCACGCAGCTGCTGGGCCGTGTCTGGAAGGGCAGCCAGCACGATGATTAGCAACCAGTTTTTATATGTAAATGAGAAAGAGGGCGTAGCATGCCACACACAGCTACATTTATATAAATCGTGTTTTCATACGGGTGCGGACACAGCAATGAGTGCGCTGCGAATAAGAAGCTGACCTACATGTAAGAGGTCAAATGTAGACGAAAACTATCGCGGAAGGAGAGCGAGTTGTCTTATGGCTTGCACGCAAATACAGCAATTTGAGGCCAATAAGGGTTGGTATAGGTGTGCCGGTACTCACATACATGCATGTAAATACGGAGTGGTAATCTATCATGGATTATATTATGTCATTTCACTTTATGATACGGTGATAGGGAGAGATATAGGGCACTGCCACTGCCATTGCATATCCGCTTGGATTTCTCGCTTAGAGGCAGCTGGGTCCACTCGCCCCGGGGGGGGGGGGGGGGGGGGGGCTCACGGCACTCGTTGTCTGCCTTGGCCTCGGCATCCCTCAGCCTGGAGCTCAGCGCGGCGTTGGTTGCGTTGAGCGTCTTGGTCGTTGCCGCCGAGGTCTCAACGAGACTGTTGAGGGTCTTGTTTCTTGCCCTCAGCGTCTCCATTTCACCCATCATCTGCTCCAAGCTTTGCGTGACCTGCAAAGTCAACTCAGATTAGATCGTGGTCTAGGGGAGTCCGTTGTGCTTGGCCATTGCCATGTTGTCGTGCTGGTGCGGTATTCAGTCTGGCTCACCTGCTTCAGGAGGCCCCTTTCCTTTAAGAGGGTGCCCTTAAGCTCCAGCATGTCCGAGTCGTGCGCCTTCTTGATCGTCAGTATCGCCTGCATGTGCGCTTCATCCGCCGCCGCCAGCGCCTCGGGCCACCTTGGCCTCTGCCGCCGCGCTAGTCGCCTCCGCCTCGTTCATCGACACAGTCTTCCGGTGAAGCTCCGCTGCTGCCTTCTTGCCGTACTGCACCTCCACCGCCAGCCGCGTCGACGCGTCTGCCTTCTGGAGTGCCTTCACCGAGGTGTTCACGCCGTCATTCAACTTCTCCTGCAGCACGCGTATATGACTCTCAGTCTTTCACATGCTAATCATCATCCTAATCGAGCAGCCACCGCAGTCTTGTGTGCACTCCAAGGTGACAGCGATAGTGGGCGGCTATGCCGCGCAATAGGTGCCTCTACCCACAACCTCATTCGGAAACTTGGAGTGATCTCAAATGGATAGGGGATGTATAATACCGATTTGCCGTGGAGAGTTGTAAATCCCATATAATAAAGAGAAAACACATGCACGCATAGCCGACACTGACACCACAGGCGGGCAGTCTGCCATGCACACCTTGATGTCCAGTCTCGCCTCAGCAGGCGAGAAGGACGGGTTGCCCCGCCAAATGATAGCCGCGTCCAGGAAGGGATCTTCGGGTGTTGTGCCTGGGGCCTCCTTGGATGGCATGGTGTCTGGCATGGGAGGCGGCGGTGTGGATGCTGGCTCTCCCGTCTCCTGAGTGTGCACAGGAGAGGGCATCTCAGCTATAAGAGTTTCATCGTACAATTGCAGTATATAGAGGGGGGCAGTCATCTACATGTTTTAGACATACATGCAATTTAGGCCCGGATCAAATACTACACAAAGGGAACGTACACATACCAGTAAACCTGGCAGTTGCATACAAACAGGCAAGCAGTCTGCCATGCGTACCTCGATGTCCAGTCTCGCTTCATGCGAGAAGGACGCATCTTCTTGATACGTGACAGCTGCCTCGAGGTAGGGGGCCCTGGGGGTTGTGTCCGAGGCCTCCGTGCCCATGAGCGTGATGTACATGGGAGGCGGCGGTGTGGATGCCGGCACTCCCGTCTCCTGAGTCAGTAGAGTATAGGCCACCTGGAATACACATGGTGGAGATTCAATGCACCAGTGCAATATGCTTTGGAGAATCTTGTAGAAAAATAGCATGAGAGGCTTTGTATAAGTGTCTATCGCTAGTCTGCAAATTACAAGCAAGTATTTCATTCAAAAAACTGCAGTTGCCGCAACGGCATCGTGATGGGAATTGCCGTATAAGTACAATGAAAGCATTTCCACATCAGTTATTTATGCCAGAGTTTACTGTAGGGTGGCTGCATAATATCCCAGTATCACTAAAATAATGATTAAGAATATTAGTAGTAACCTTTTTCGCCCCCGGCTGGGACAGTAGCAGTCGCACGTAGTACTATACATCGGTACGACTCACACACAACAGTCTATTAGGATGCATGTGCGGCAATCAGCAGAAATAGAATAGCAAGATAGAATGCAAAATGTCTTTATAACTTGGCTTTTCTTTGAAAAACTGGCAGATAGCGGCTACATCGTAATATGCCTAACTACATCCTGCGATGCTTCCTGCTTCCGTAGCTTATACTGCACATGTGCGAGTAAGCGACTGCTAAGGGTTTAGTTGCTAATAAGCGCAGTCAGACTAGCTAGCTGGGGTCTAAGTTTCATTTTACGCTACGGGTGTCGGCGCGGCAGTAAGAAAGTGGGCCGCTGAGCAGTAGGATAGGCGACTGATATGATTTGAATAGACGTTACGCAGTTACCGACTCGGTAACCAGACTTTCTTACACTCAGTCATATGCTTTGTCATTACATATGATCGTCTAAACTGGGGCCAATAAATCAACCGACCGCTTTTTCGTATGGAACTACTCGCGTGGAATTCTTCCGGGCCGCGCCGGCACCAGGCCCGTAGTAGGCGATGCTGAGGGCGATATTGTCGGGCGTGTTGGGGACGTGCATTGCTTACACTCGTACTGGTACCGGTAGCAATTCCACCGGGGTCGTAATGGTACCGGTACCAGTACGATGGAGTTTCGCCATCCTGTTGCCGAAGCTGCAAAGCGCGTCCATGGATAAACCTCGCACGTGTGGCCCGGACTCTGAACTGGGCACGCATCACCAACAATCCCGCCTGATGGTGCTGGATGCGGCGCGCTTACAAGCGCTGTGTAGCAGTACAAGTAAACCCGATGTAAGGATGTAAGGATTATGAGATACTCCGATTATGATGATGTAAGGATGTAAGGATTATGAGATAGATAAAGGACCCGATGTAAGGATTATGAGATACTGGTTTTAATATTTATATGGGAAAAAACCATAGCGATGGATTTGTTACGACTGGCCTTTTGTAATCCACACCGATACCGATACCAATCACATACCGATCAGATGACGATATGACAACGGCACGTAGACGACATGGTTACGACCTGCACCGCTGCCCGTGTGAGGATATACCCTCACTAGCCCTAATCATCAGAGCACATTAGGCGCGCCCGTCTGATGACGGGCTGCTCCCGCGCCTTGTCGGCCACATTCGCGACACCTGATAATATCAGTCACGGCGCCTGCCCGGCCTGTATCATACAGATCATACTCCACGACCACATTGCCTCCATCCTACACGGCGCTATCTGCACATGTGCACAGTGGAATAGCACTCACTCTCTCCACCACTCGCACCTTCCCTCACAGTCCGCCTACATCTGCAGCAGATAGTACTGGTACCGCACTACTGTTTATACAGGTGCAGCAGGTACCAGGTAGTGCCAGTACACTTGTTCCCCCCCGAAGGGACACAACTACCTGACCAAAAGGTATGCCCTGAGTATGCTAAATGCTAGAATTCAACTTGTGTATGGTTCCACCCCCACTGTCAGCTGCTAATCCTATAAGTATTTATCTGCTAATCCTTATAATCCTTAATGGTTCCTTGCGCCTTCCGTATTCACCACCCCGCTGCCGCCCATCTCGAACAGTAGTCGCTAATAGTCGCTACCGGACTCGGAGTCGCATCGTGGGGAACCCGAATAGCCCTGTACTTGCAGGTACAGGTACCTGTAGCACTGGCGAAAAACAACAGTGCTCCTACGGCAAACTCGTGTGCCCTGTAAGGATTACTCTTAAGCGGGCCATAATGCGGGCCATACATATTTATACAGCACAGAATATTCGAATTTTCGAGTACGGGTTACTAAAACTCGTATTCGTACTATATACTGTAGTACTACTCGTACCGGTAGTGGAGTACTACTACAGTCCGGTGCTACACTAGTCGCTACCAATATATTAATACCTTTGTCTTTAATGACAGGTAGTTAACGACGACAACATATGATATATTCCAGGATATCGCCTATATCGCCAGGATTCCGATATCGCCTTCTCTGCTAGCTCATGTAAATATATATATTCCAGGATCACTATGGCATTTTAAGTAAATCGAGTATTGTGGAATATACAGCCGCGTCTACTCGTAAAACTAACTTTGAGGGATGGGTGGCGGCTCTTTCTTGTCTAATATGTGTGGGAAAAGTCGCCTATATTGCATTGGTATGTTTAGTAATATCTTATTTATCGTTATTCGACATTATATTATGGGGCGGATTCTGAGTCATGAAAATAAAGTAACCCCCCCCCCCCCCCCCCCCCGCCCCGCGAGACTAGGGCCGGACGACCCTGTGGCGACTACCGGTAGCGACCAAACATCATATCCAGCCGATTGTGGACCGAGCTAAGTGCAGTTATTCCCCCATATGGACCCAGATTTTCAGTAAAAAACTACAAAACCTTGCGTGTAAAGGAAATCCGACACGACAAAAGTCCGCAAGATGGTGTTCCCCGCCCGCACCGACCTACCCAGAGCGCGGAAGCGCAGGAACGGGCGCCCGGGAAAGCAACGTGTCGAGGCTGGCGCAACGAGAAGCTTACATTTCTAGCCGGATGCTCAGCCTTCACGGGTGGCGTCGCGCGAAGCGGGTCTCACCTGATGAGGCAGCTGTCGGAGCGCCCCTCGTCGACGGCCTGCGCCTCCCCTTCCTCCACGACGCGCCGGCCGCTGCGCACCCTCCTGCGCGGACGAGGCGGGGAAAAGGCTTCCTGCGGCTATGCAAACAAGTTTAGCAACAACAAACAGGGTAAACACAATCACAAGGCATGCAGTGTCAAGCAGGTTCAAGCAGGCGGACGCCGCGGGGCGACGACGCCAACGGACGGCCCGGTTTTCTGCCGACGTCGGCGAACGGGATGGCCGCTCGGATGCCATTGTTGGTCTGGATGTGCTAACACGTCCGGTGCTTGCGCAGGCTGTTGAGGCGAGCGGGCGGAGAAGCTGGCCACTGGATACGCTAGCTGTCGGAAGTTGGCGGCTGAGCTTGTCGCTGACTCGTGCGGCTTTGAGGGTTCCGGCTGCTGGGTGAGCGCTCTTGTGGACTTTGGCGCTGCTTCTCGTCGTCGGCCGGCTTGTCATGGCGACGACCGCCGTCCACGCGACGCGCCGCGACAAGTAACACCAGCGCCGTCGCGCAAGTTGCGTACTCGTACCGTACGGGACGCAAAGGTTCAATGTACGTCGCGGAAACATTTCGGATAAATACTTCAATATCTCCGTGTATCTAAAAGTGAGCTATCGTTCTTTTTCCGTGGCGCAATGCTCGTACCATTGCGCGCGGTCATGCGCATTGCCCATACGAGGCAGCCAGCAGGGACATGTAGCCAAACAATACGAGATCTTGCATGTTATCCCTCCACAGTCAGACACGATGGACCAATATTGTCAAAGCAAAACTGAGAAGAGACCTGCCGAGGAAGCTGGACATGTGACTCCTACCTCCAGCAGCGTTGATAATGACGTTTTCTGGTGGATGGTGTGGCGCTCGGGGACAAGGCACGCCTGCATGGGCCCACTCGACCCGCGGCTCAGATCCGCAATCCGAATAAGCAGATCCCGCGCACACTCGTACGAGTACGCGCCTCCCAGACAACGCGACTGCTGTACGAGTACTATTCGTGTATATTTCGATTGGTACGGCCGTACGGGTACTAGGTTTTAGGGTTACGACCAGCATCAGCAGCATCTCGCGCGCGCCGCCCATGCGCGGCGGAGCCATTTCCTGTTTGTCCCCGGTGCGAATCAGAATGAAATAACCAACATATCCTAAATACAAAAAATAACAGCATTGGCCGACATATATCCATATCATCTATGGTATATGCGGAGCCACAGACAGTACAGCACAAAAAGACTGCCCAGCATAACAAGCACATTGTGGGGGAGCTACGACATAATATTGTTGTGGCTGCGCATGTCGCTAAAAGGAACGCCGGTTGAAGTGTTCCTTGTAGCTTCATATCCATATCGATATCCTTTTAGCACTTCAAGTTGGTATTAGAATTACCCCCTGCCCTTAACCCATATGCAGCAGCAAGTTCTCCGCACTCGACCCTGCCCTTTGCATGCCCGGATGAGCACTGCTATGTGTTGTTTGCTGTGCCAGGTTTTAATCCAGCGCAAGAGAGTGGATCAAGTCAACTTGTGTGTTGGACACCAGTGTTGGTATACTAATGCATATGTACAATTTATCTAAGTTATGCCCTAGGACTTTAGTACATATTCTCATTGATGGCCCGCACTAGCGCTCTGCGCGCGCACCAGGCACCGCAACGCCTTGATGCGTGCGTGCCGGTCACTTCTCTGTAACCGCCGTGCTTCACGCTCCCTCCCACAGTCCCTGGCTCGCGCCAGGACCCGCACATGTTGGGTTGGTAGGGACGCTGCGCACAACACTGTGGCTGGCGTGCGGTGTGCTGGACATGACGGAACCCGCCACCAATCAACGACACATACACTATTGTCAACTCCTGCCTGAAGGAGTACAGCCACGGAGTGTCAACCCCCCCCCCCCCCCCCCCACATACACACACACATCGTCCATCATAGAACTGATGCTACCCACTTAGGGACTGCGGGATGGTAATGCTCCAGGGGCGGTAAACGTACTGATGAGAGCAGAGATAATCACAGGAGGAATCATACTTGCAGGGCAGTGGCCAAGCAGATATTGACAACCCTTCGACACGGCATTCCCCCCCCCCCCCCCCCCCAACTTCCCACCCCGAACCCTCCTCCTATCCTCCTCACCGGCCGATCACAGCAGGGGTTCCACCCATGCTATGAGGATATGTCAGTGAAGCGCCGCCGCCTGACCAACGACCTTTGCAGCGCCTGATTGGGTACGCAACCCAACCCAGCCCCTCACTCACTCATCCCCCCCCTCTTCCCTCATGTTAAATG